>PVLA01005058.1:0-157766 GCA_004027455.1 Hydrochoerus hydrochaeris | reverse complement strand
ATTGGCTCAGTATTAAATTTATAGTAAACTAGAGCATAAAATATGCAAGTTGTTATATATAACATAACAGAGCTTATTTTATAGTGATATAGTATTTGTCACAACTAGTTTTTAATAATTCTTCAAACTAATTACATGATTCAACATTCATTTCCTTTTATAATACTTTTTGTTTTAGAAAGAGTTACTGAAATCTTTGCATATTCTGTTTCAGTAGAGTCAGAAATACTTTAATAAATACATAAATGTTTTTTTAAATAAAATCTTTGGAGTTTTTAGAGTATTTCTGAGGAAATTTAAAGAAAAAAATTGAAATTTTGCAAAACAATGGCAAGTTAATGCAACAGTAGAGATGAATTTGGCCATGGATGAAAAAAGAAATGTTTCTGCCTTCTCCACAAGTAACAAGAAAATCATAAAAGAGGAAAACATGGGAAAGCAAGAGCTATGAAACAATATGATATATATCTAAATTGCCCCTGAGGAGGTTTGTGACTTTTCCTTCTTTCAGTGAAGTCTTGTGTTGCTTTTGATATTAAATCAGAATCGTATATTATAAATGTTTTATATTAATCTCTTTCTCTGTTGAGTACCTCTTGAATGACAAAAGCAAATGACAACATATACTCTCTAGATAAGTAATGATTTTATTTATGGTAAAATTCATTGTTGTAAAAATAACTATCATCTGTTCTTCACTAAGCTAAAAGCAAAACAGGCTTGTATGTGTGCACTATTTATTGCCTATTACTTGCAAAATGTATTTTGCCCCAAAATTTTTTACCTTAATCAAATCCGAAGTCCTCAGAGTCCTGAATACTAACAGTGATCATTATTACTAAATATAATGAGCAAATGAAGAGTTCTTTGGTTTAGACCTAGAAATAAAAGATGTTCAAAATTAAAGTGTTTGTATATGCAATTCGTCCAAGAAAATCAGACTAGGAATTACAAGGCTGCGTTAGTTATCATTAGACCTTACTCTTAACATTATTTTTTTATAGAAAACCTAAATACTTTTTACATTTATGAGATTTTAAATTGCTATCACATTCTACATTTACTGTTGAAATATAGTAGAAATCAATATTTTTGAAAAATATTCACAAATTGATGTTAATATACATCAAGCTCATATTTTTCTCCTTACATATGATACTAAACATTTTAAAAGTCAAACATTATTGGAACTTCAGTGTTTTTCACTAACTTGGGTATACATATTAAAACACAGTCAAAAGATACTTGGTAAAACATTGCTTTGAGTGTTTCTTAATTATAAAAGTCTAAAATGAGAAAACATCTAATATGTTAATAAATTTATTTGTTGTGATTTGGAAAAAAAATGCTTATTTGTATATCTGCCTATTTTTAATTATATCCATAGAGTAACTTTAACATGAGCTTAACAATCTGTATGCAATAAATAATTACAACTTTAATAAATCTTTTCCATAAGAATCCCATTTTAATTGATTTTTTTATCTTTTCTTTGACATCTTGCTCTCAGAATCACATCTTCTAGAGCAATAATCAACTTTTATTATTTATTTAAAGTATTATTTCCTGATAAATGTAATTCTTGAATGTAAGAGCTTTAAAATAGTAGATATAGTTATTTAGTAGGTGGTAGCTGCCAGTCAAAATTGAACCGCTTTAAATTATTTTGTAATGTTTGCAATGGAGCAAGGATATGTGCATTGTTATTGTTAGTACTGGCTTTCAAATGAGAAGGCTCTGTGACTATAATGTCATTGTGATGTACCTTTCATGTTTACACCAAAAAAGTGGACTACACTACTGATTAAATAGCTGTTGAACACCCATATATTTTTTAGTAAACCTTGGAATGATATGTTCATTGTGCTTTTGATGAGACATAATTTGTAATTCAAAATATGCTGTTTAGATGATTAAGCTACAGATACTACAATTAGTAGCTACACTTTCAATGTTACCTACTTAAATTAAATTTCTTGGTTGTTGATCAACACTTAGTATTCAAATCAATTGGATATTTTTATGACACATATAGACAAAAAATATAATTGTTTTTTATTTTAAAATATCCCATAAATATATCAAATAAACATCTTATTTTGTTCAGAAAAATTTCAATTTATCCTTTCTGTACTACTTTCCAAAAAACATCTTTGTTTGGATGGTATACTGGTATAATAGTGTAATTATGATCCTACTGAAATTTGTATGCAGGATAAAATATTCGTAGAATAGTACCACATTTTCTCAGCTGTAGGTTGTATTCTGAAATGTCAATCTGTAGGGTCCTAGAAGGATGACATTAGATGTTTGAAGCCAGTGATAAAAGCAAAAGAAAAGGAATTAGTGGTCTCTTAAAATTTAATAAAATATTCTTGAAGTACAATTTCACAAGGCAAAGTAACTGTATAAATAGGCACTTACAAATTGCTTTACAAATTGTAAATGACAATCAGTGAATGAGCTTTTAAGCTATTTCACAATGTTGACTAAAATGTTACTTCTATGATTGGTGCAAGCAATATTGTCTTTTTAAATTTTATTGAAGATGTTTAACCTTACTATGAGACAATAGTTTTAACTACCACTCATGTCCCATCTCTATCAACAATAAAATAATAAAACTGACTTCATGGATCTGCATATTGTGCATTAGAATCTTAAAAATATGATCTCATTAATTCTGCCAAGAAGAATTAAATTAAACTCAAATAGATTGCAATGTCAGTCTCATTCTTACACTATTTTTTATTTCTATTGAATAGATTTAGACAATATGAGTAATTTTGTTTCACAAGAGGACAAAAATATTAAGTTCTTACATGCAGTACTTCATTTGAAATGTTAATTTTATATTGCCACTAATGAGTTAGATGATTCGTTAAATACATTTGTAGATTAATATAACAAACTAGATTTGACTGAATCAAACTTTTTCTCTTTTTTTATTAACATTATTGATCAAAATTTTTGATCAATAGTGTTATTACATTTTGTGAAAACTTAGAAATAATCTAAAGGAAATTTAATATTAAAATAACTTCTCAAATTTCTAACATTATTCTACTATCATTTTAGTTAATTTTAAAAGAATTTGTGTCTAGGTTAGACAGAACTTATGTCTGTTAATTAGAAATTTTAATTTTGACAAACTTTCAATTGTAGGTTCAATCTTTTAATTAGGGTTATTAGACAATCTGCTCCAATAACTCATATATTTTATTCTTGCTTTAGATGACATTATAGCTAAATTTAGGGCATATTAGGTAAAAAAGGCAATATCCAGGTAAGGGCCAACACATTAATTAAACAATTGAAGAAGGGAATTGATAGATATTATTTCCAGTAACTAATAATGACAGGAAAATTAAATATACTTCAGCTGATCAAAACTATTTTCTCAAGTTCAAAATATGGTATCAAAATTCTAGATGCCTACATGTAACTATAGTTGCAACTTCACTGATTTATTGTCTAGCACATTATATAAATACCCAAGAGGCCAATTTTGTCATAAAGTTGCATTATATGGGTATATAAAACCTGTGTTTATACTTTGAAATATTTCTTTTGATGAGTTGTTAATTTTAATTTACAGTTTTATTTTATTAAATAAATACTTAACAGTAAAAAACACAAAATAAAATTTTAATTTTTTAAAATATTTATTGATTATTTAAAAAAAACAAAAATTTTTATTATTGACTTTTTTGGTGTACAAAGTCTAAAAAATAACAACTGAAATAAATTCCTATATGAATAACAGTTAAAATACCAATAGGATTCTACAAAAAAAGTCTTTATGCGTTGGGTCAAATGGCAACATCCCACATGAGTCAGACTGAAGACTCAGAGACAATGACAATGTCTTATGCAAGTCTGCATTAAAGACATGTGCTGGGAAGGCCCAAAGATCAGTGGTGGAAGTTCAAACATCTGTACCAGTGGGATGAAGGATCTGCGTCAGCAGGGGAGGGATCTGCGCTGGAGCCAGGAAGCAGCACTCAAAGTAAGGACCAGAAAAGTTCACCCACCCTTAGCACTAGCAAGGACCTGATCATCTCTGATGATGAGAACAACGAGTTCACATCGAGAAAGTCAGGGTGGCAAGCTTCTCCAGGAGAATCAACAGAATGACACCCTTCGTTCCAGTTCTCTTTTTATGCTGTTGGCATCAACACTCAGGTGGACCTTCCACATGCAGCACCATACTGATTCGGCTCAGCTGTGTGTAACAAATTGAGCATTAGTTCATCCACCGCAAGGCACATTACTGTCATTACTCTTTCCCTAATTATTGAAGTGCACTTTTAATTACTGTCTATGACTGAGAACTTTTCCTAGAATACTTTATCTTTTATATCTTCAGGCTTACTTCCTCACTTCATTCAAGTTCTTACTCAGGTTATTCTGATTAAAAGCTAGAGCTAGTCATTTTATTTATTGCCTCCTTTCCTCATAATTCTTATTTTTCTGATTTTATTCTATTCACAGAGCAATCCCTTTTAAACAAACTACTTCATTTATTTATATATTTACTTTGTACATGTCTGCTCTAACCAAATACAAGTTCTGAAGTACCTATCACATCTTGTTTAGTGCTATTCAACAATGTCAGAGTTCACAAAAAGTTTTTTTTTTTTTCTCCTATTAAGGAAAATTTACCAACTGCAGATGTATGCCGGGACTTTAACATGTAAACTGTTAATGTTTTTTCTATATATTCTTGTTATGGCCAGGGACATAGTTGAACAGCACAGAGCCTGCCTGGAAAGCATGAGACATGGGTTTGATTCACAGTGCTCTTTCTGCAAAAAAAAAAAAAAAAAAAAAAAAAATATATATATATATATATATATATATATATATTCTTGTAAGTTTTACAGAATCATACACCTCTTTAACCTATTTCAGGGTTTAATAATAAGGATGCTATGTAGAATTTTAGGTACATCAGTGCTTAGGGTCAAACCATAACTAACTGACTCATTTAAAGATTGAATTTGAGGATTTGATATTATCCTTTCCCAAAGTAAGACATTATATTTAATGCTTGCCATAAATTAAGCAAGAGTATTTTAAAAATAGATTTGTCTTTCTTTAAAAATTATAGACACTGTTTCTTGTGACTATTATTTTATCAAAATAAGTTATATTTCTTGCTATTTCAAATATGTGGATATATGTATGTACCTTTTTGAAAGTAAGCAAAATTTACTTTTGCCTATATTTATTCAAATATATTATTTGGTGATATTTCTATTCTAATGCTAAGGTGTTTATTTATATTTGAGTACTTAGTTTCAAATAATAATTCTTATTTTGGTCGTATACTTGTCAAAAACTTATGATAAGACAGATTTTTATATATTGATTATTACTTTGGTGTTTTTCTACTTTTGACTGCTTTTTAAAAACTACAAGAACATTTCATTTTAAACCATTTTTGTTCTCTTGTTATGAATGACAGAAAACAAAACAATTAAAAGGTATTATAGGATTATATTTTTATGGTGTCAAAATTGATACTATAGAATTTTTGAGACCATGTAACACCCTTTTACTCTGGGTGTCTGAATTATAAAATATTTAGCACTGGATACGTATTTTATTTCCATATATATTCCTGAAACTTAATTTCATATTTATTCTCTGTTTAAAAACAGAATTTTAGAATGCTAGCCCATTGTGTTTTAGTAATACGCTGGCTAGGAGAAGAGAGGTATCAAAGGCTGAGTATAAACCTGCATGGCATCACCATTCTTTCTAGTAATGTGAAGTTCATATCTTGAATATGATTTCAGTATTGGATAAAACTGGGCCTTTGTTTCTATATTGTTTCAGGAATATAGGAATTTTTTAAAATGGTAAACAAAATTTAGGTTCAGAGTTTTTCAGAAATTGTTGCTTATTAAATTCTTCATTAAGATTGTTTGATTTGTTTTCTGGTCCTAAAATTTTAAAGTGAAAAGATTTTGCTGGCTGGGCCACGAGGTACAAACCTGTAAATGTAGTTACTCAGCAGGCTGAGGCAGAAGGATCATGGGTTCAAGACCAGCTTATAAAATAATCACTTAGGAAATCCTTGCCTCAAAATTGCAAACTGAAATTAAAAAGGCTTGGGATTGTAGCTTAGTGTTAGAATGTTTACTGTACATAAAAATTTCCTGGGTTCAATGCTTAGTACTGAACAATCATAGTAAGACTCTATGGGTTTAACTTCTGAAAACCTCAGCTAGAAAGAACATTTTAATTTCCTCTTAATCATTTTGAGTAAATGGAATTTTTAAAAGTCTGTCTGTTTGTCTCTACCCACCATAATTCAAGAGTATCTGTATATGTGAATACATATACATATATAAGACTTTTAAATATTCTCATATTAATTTAATAGCTCTCTAGCTTTTCTTTCAGGTTTTTTTAATTAATGTGAATAACATATGTCCATGCAAGTCCATACACACACATATATACTTCCATTCATAAAATCTTTAATTTTATATAAAACTACATTTGACTATAGTTTTGGAAAGGCATACAATAATTCATAAGAAAAAAATACTAAAAATAACTCTTACAATCTGTATTTTATTGGAAAGCTATGTACTGTCAAAAGAAAACTATTTTATTCAAGCTGCTCTTTCAGACACAGTAGTCATTTATGGTAAACATCTCACTGGGAAAGAAGGGAGCTTTCTTGTATTGTTAGAGCCTTAGGTTCCAGACTTTTGGAGACCATTATGAAGCAGCTCTGAGAAGGACTTAAAATTAACTAATTGGCTTTCTCGGTGTATCTGTGAGTCTGTCCTAGGCCTCGGCCCCTTGCCTGGTAATGGGAGCTGATTCACAGCAAGTGAACCTCTACGAATCACTGGTCCTGGCTGAGGCCTGTAGTGGCCTGAGAGGCCAGAGACATCTCAAAGGGCAAGATAAGGCCACAGCTGCAGACACCTGGTTCAAATATCAATTAAATAGATAGAGACTGCAGCTGCAGAAATTTCTCCTACAGTCTCACTTTTATCATGTCTTCATGATAAGACAGTTCTATTGAATTGACTTGATTCATTACTTGGAGACGTCCTTGAAGTGATTCCCAAGGTCCTTCTCATTGCCTGCACTTTCCTCAGTTTCCCTGCCCTTTGTTGTTGGACCTAGTGAAATGGTCATTCCAGAAAAGTCTTTGTCTTAGCCCTCGAAGTCTCAATCTCAGCTAAAGGGTTTTGACACTCCTGGAGCCCTAAAATTATACCATTTGTCTCATTTTATTTAAGCCTCCACCATACACTCATTTGGGAGGTGGGGGACCTAGGTCAGGATCCAGTAACTAGATAACTATATCCATAGTACAATTACATAAGCCAAGAAACACACCTTAAAACCATTTTAAATTTATTGAAAATTACTGAATAAAAATTCAACTCATTAAGTATTTAATAGGTCTAAGGCTGATTACGATATCTCCATTTTAAGATTTTTGTACCTTGAAATTGCTGTTTATGAAGACTGATGATGAGCAATAGGAAAACTGACAATAGCTAAAGTTAAAATAATAATGTAACAGTTATTGTGAAAAAATTTCTCTGTTAAGAAACAAAAGGACAACACTTTCTTTTCAACAAACCAAAGAAATTAGTAATATAAATGAAAAAATTAGTTATTGTATAATCTTTGGTAACAAATTTTGTTTTCTTTTCATTGATGAATGTTTATCGTATTTTATTTATTAATATCTACTTGTATTACATGAAAATAAAAAATCTAAAGAATTTTAAAGTCAGTTATTGGATAAAGATAAAAAATACAGGGGCTGGGGATTTAGCTCAGTGGCATAAGCGCCTGCCTTGTAAGCACACAGTCATGAATTCGATTCTTGTGCCGATAAAAAAATTAAATTAAATTAAAATTAAAAATACAAGTATTTCATTTTGTATTAAAAGAGAAATTTTAAAGTTGTTTTCATATAGAATTGCCTTAGAATTGTTTAATGATGTGATAAATGCTTTTCTAGGTTTCTCTGGCAACAGAAAATAATTTTCCATAATGTGTGTACTAATTTACATTCCTACAGATAGAGTATTCCTTTCTCCACATCAATCACAACATTTGTATATTCTTTATCTTTTTGAAAGTACACATTGTAACTTGGAAAGATGATAATTGACTGTGATTTTGCTACATATTTGCTCAATGATTATAGGCATAAATTTTGTTATATGTTTTAGTTAGTTAGCTCTTCCTGTTTGTACCTTTGAGGAATGTCTTTTTTGATTGTTTCCTTCTTTTATTAAGATTTTTTGACCCTGTTTTTATTCTTTTGTTTATTTAATTGAATGATTATACATTATGGCTCTTTTGTTAGAGAATAATTTGCAAATATTTTCCCTGTGATTTTGGTGTAATTTCAGTTGTCTAACATTGCTTTTATTTCTCATGGTCTATTATACCCCAAATCTTTGTCCATCTCAATGGCTATTATTTTTCAAAATTTAACATCTTGCATTTAGGGTTATGACACATCTTGAATGATTTCTGTATACAATAATATATGGAGATCTAGTTTTACATTTTCTAATTATGGATATCTAATTTAACCAGTATTCCTTTATTAAACAAGTTCCAGACTTTTCAATAGTTTCTTAGCAATTTTATTGATAATATTTTAGATGTAGATGCAAGAATTAATTTTTGAGTTCTCCAGTTTTTCTTTCTTTTCTCCTCAGTCTGTGTGTCAGCTGTTATGCTCATATTGTACAATGCTTTATGGCTAATATAATTTTGTAGTAAGTTTTAAAGTTACATTTTGCAATTCTAGTGGCTTAGTTCATGTATTTTCCTTAGGGTTTTTTGACTATTTAAAGTCTTCTATGATTCCATTATTTTCAGGGTTTTTTTTCTCAGATTCATTAAGATATCATTGGTATTCTTATAGTGAATGACGTAATTCTGTCTACATATTGCTTTGGGTAGTACGGGCATTTTAGAAATGTTAATTCTTCAATCCGAATATATGGTGTATATTTATATTTTTTGTGTACACATCAGGTTTTTTTACAATTTTTATTGTAGAAATCTTCATATAATTTCATTTTAAATATTTAAATTGATAATATAAAACAAATAATTCATACATATTCATGTGTTATCAAGTGACTATACACTACATACATATGTTTTGTAATATTTACATCAGGTTAAGTATGCTTATCTCCTTAAATGTTCATTATTTCTTAATATCATACACAACAAGAAGCCATTTATAATCTTTGAAATACAGTTATTTAAAATTTTGGTAGCTAAGTAAATAGAATGACTTTATTTAATTTTTAGTCAGTTTGTTACTGCTGCACAAAAATGTGACTGAAATTTATGCTGATTTTGCTTCTGTAAAATGTAATGAAGTAACTTTTTTAGTTTTAGTAGTTTGTTGATGGACTCTTTTTGGTATTTTATGCATAAGGTCTTATTGTCTGCAAACGGGGGGATCATTTGTTTTTCTCTTTTTCACTGTGGATGCATTGAATTTGCTTAGTTTACCTTTTGAAAGAATTTCTATATTATGTTAGATATGAGGAAAGGGAATATTTTGTCTTTTCCAGATCTTAGAGGAAATGTTTTCAACTTTATCCTTTCAGTATAAGTTTGTCTGTGACTTTGTCACGTGCAGCTTTCATTCCTTTGAGTCCATTCATTCTATATATACCTTTTAGATTTTTAAAATTATTTAACTATGTTAAATTTTATCATATTAACAAGAGCATATATTTGTCCTTTATTTTGGGTAATGTGTAATATTTATTGATTTACATATTATACCTTTCATTTGTACCTAGTATCCATCCTACTTAATCATGGTGTAAAACATTAAATGTGCTGTTGAATTCAGTTCAGTATTAGTATTTTATTAAGAATTTGTGCATTTGTAATTATCAGGAATATTGGCATTAGTAGAATTATGTCTTTTCATTTTTCTGGTAATAGTTTAAGAAGAATTTGTTGCTTTAAAATGTCTAGCATAATTCAGTAGGGAATCCGTTGAGTTCTGTACTGTTTTTCAATAGAAGAGTTTTCATTACTCTTTCAACATCATTACTTCTTATTGGTATTCAGGTACTTTATATCTTAAATTTTAACTTGAGTAAGTTGTGTGTATCCAAAATTAATTCACTTTTAGTTGCAATTGAAGTTTGTTAGTATTAATTGTACATAATAAATGGTCTTTATTGAGACTCCATGTTTTTGTAGGATCTGTTGTAACATCTCCTTTGTCTCTTATTTTATTTATATTTTTTTAGTTTAGCAGAAAGTTTGTAAATTTTATCTCTTCAAAAATCTTTTTATTGATATTTGTATTACTTTTTAGACTCTATTTTGTTTACTTACACTCAGTTGTCTGATATTTCTTCCCATTTTCTAGTTTTTATTTACTCATAATTTTCCAGTTCTTTGAGTTCCATTATTGGAACTTTTATTTAAAATAGTTTTACTTTTTTGATAGATTGCCCTTTGCTGTACATTTCCTTCTTAGCATTATTTTTAATGTATTCCATACAATTTTTATGTTGGGACTGCATTTTCATTTGTTTTAAAGTTTTATTTGTTTTTAATTTCTGTTTGATCTCTTTACATATTTATTATCTTCAGGATAATGTTAGGATTCTATATTGATCATCATTTCAGATATCAAATACCTGCACCTATAATTTAAGGGAATAAATATTTATTTTGCTAATTGTTTCATGAGTTTCTGTCCGTGGTAGACTGATTCCAAAGCAGAAATATGGTGAATTGATACATTGGTCATAACTACTCAGCTGATAGCAGCTAGGAACTACAGTATTGAAACAGTACCAGAGTATAAGGAGCCATAAATATTGCCCAAAGTCATGCCTCCTGGATTCTTCAAGACACATACTTCCTCTTATATCCATTTATAATGTTTTCTTTTTACATTATAAAATAAATTTTCAGCTTTGATGTGTTTTTTTTTCTGAAAGTTTATTTTATTTCATTACGTAAAACTATTATTTCTCCTTTTTTGTTCTGCTGTGTACTTAACAGTGAAATAACTTTCTTGTTGGTGTCATATAGTCTCTTACACATTTCTTGTTTTGTAAATATAGATAAATTGCTCAGGTTCTGCTTGCCTATAAAATAGTATACTTCTCTTTCATTGCTGAAGAAAGTCTTTATGGGATATAGCATTCTTGGAATCTTTTTTTCAAGACTTTGCTTCTCTCATCATGGTCTTTCTGTTCTATAATTTTTCTACTGAGAAACCTGTACTTAGTCTTAGGGAAATTCTCTAGTACATGACTCACATATTTTTCTGCTACTGTGTTTAGAATTCTGTTTCTATGTTTTGATACCTGTGTCTAATTTGCTTCACAGATCACCTTTTTTCATTTGAATCTATTTTAAGTCAAGATTTGGGAAGCTTTCAGCTACTATCTCATTCATTATATTTTCTCTGCCTGCTTTCTAGTCTTGTCCTTTTCAAAGTCCCATAGTATACATCTGTGTTCATTTAGTGATGTACAAAAAAGTTTATAGGCTTTTTTCATTACTTGTATCCAAAATGTCCTCCCATTGTCACATGTATTCTGAATATGGATTTTCACTGATTATATCATGGCAGTGTTTTATTAAGTTAATTCACCAATTAGTTAATATATGTGTGTACTATCAAAAGATGTGAAAAAGTTAGCTGATTTGCACAGGTGTTTTCTTACCACTGGCTCTTCCTCTTATTGTTTCTTAGCTGTCATGGGTTATATAACTGTCCTCCACTAGTCTCTGCCATCATGCAATTTCCATCTTTGAGGTAGCAGACCATTGACTGAATCTTCTGAAGTCATAAGCCAAAATAAACCTCTCCTCTTTTAAATTGTGTAAGTCAGGTGTATTGTCCCATTGATTAAAAACTGATGAATATAGGTTTCTTTATTTTTAGAAAGTATGTTATTTCTATTATTATTACTTCAAACTAGGTCATTTCAAAAGTTCTTTGTTTAATTCAGAAATTTCTTATTCTGGCTCATCTAGGCTGTTGTTGAAGAACTCAGTTGCATTTGTCTTCATTCAGTGAATTCAACTTTAACATTTCTGCCTTTTGTTTTTATAGTGAAATGCTTTGCCAAATATATCATTTAGATAAGATATTTATATCTGAATTCCATTGACTTATCTATCTGCATTGTTTTCCATCTAATTATTTTCTCCAGGTTACTGAAATCTCATGAAACTTCTTCATTTACAATTCATATCATTGATGCTTGTGGGTTTACTAATGAACTAGGCTCCAGGTATTGAAGGGCGGGGGCAGTTCGTTAGAGTTTAACACTAAGGAAGCATAGATTTGCTAATAATTCTAAGTTCAGTTGTCTCTAAATACTCATAAAAGTAAGCATGGCTTTGGGAGCAAGTTCCTCATCTGTTTTTATGGGTTTCTGTTGAGTAGGGACACCTTTGAAGCTTTGTAATTGTGCAGCAGCATGTGTGTATTGCTGTGGAGTCATCATCTGAATGTGACTGCAGAATGATAGAAGTGTGGTCTCAAGGATGTCTGAGTGGTGAAGAGAAGATGATGACCAAAGGTCCTTCTCTGGATTACAGCAGTGGGCTGAGCACCTTGGATGTTCATTAAACTTAAAAGACAGTGCCTGTGTGGATTCTCCAGCACCAGATACTTCAGGTACCCCCGGTATTAAATTTAGACCATGGGGTCTTTCCATTTACTTATTTGCCATTCTGGGAAGAAAGAGCTTGTTTTTAAGCTGAGATGGGAGGAAAGTAGTTATAGACATGATTTACATCATTCCCTCTTTTAAAAGATCATTTTGACTCTCTGCTGTTCTGTGTATCTGCCACATAACCAATATTTTTTTTCAATTCATATAGCTAAAGAGTAATTGTTTATTCTGTGTTTTGGTCCCCCTTATTGTGGGAGGTGACATGCTCTATGCACATCTATTCAGTCATTCTACCAGAGATTCAAATGAATTTTAACAATAATAAAAATAATAGATTTGCAATTTGAAAAACATCTGTTGCTATATGTCACTTTATATCTAAGCCCTCAATTTATTTTGTTTTTTTCAGAATTTTGCAAATTCTTCTTTACCAGCTATAAAATGTTACCTATCTTGAGAATAATGAAATATAATGCATTCTTCTTTTATAACTTTCAATAAATTTTTAAAATGAATTTAAAATCTGTGTTTATTTCATTTATTAAATATCTTGAAATTAATACTTGCAATTTGTCAGGCATTGCCATACAGTATAATAAAGAAAAAGATCAGCAAAACCATTCAATCAAAATGAAATTTTTAATGTCATAAAAGTTATATATTAGGTAAAAATTTATAAATGTTGCAATTATTAAGGACTAAATTTTAACATTCTGTACCAGTAATATAGGAATTTAAATTAGCCTGAGCCTTTAGGCAAACAGACTTATAAATGAACTGTAGGAGTTAGTGACATTTTTATTTAAAGAAAATCTGGTCTGGAATTTGAAGCAACCATGAGAAATCAAAAACTTAGTCAAGGTCAGTATAGCTAAGTTATAATTACTTAAGAGGGCAGAATTGTGAAAGGGACATAGGCAGAAAGCAAACCATATAGATTGTTGTTGGCTACATATTTGATGTATAAATAGGGAAGAATTGTATTGTAATGTCTATCAGAATACAGATTGACATATTAAAAAGATAATCAGTATGTACTGACAGGTATTGTAAAGAGGGTAACTGGATATAGCAATATTGTCTGTTTCAAAAAGCTAAAAAACAGGATTTTGAAGGATTTTACCCTGAAGAAATGGTAAATATATAAGGAGTTAGTCTTTGAGTTTGATTTACTTAGATTGGATATACCGACTCTCCTAGCATGTTTACTTGATATTATACATTTATTATACATTTTATGCCTTAAGCTGAATAGTAGAAAATTATATTCTATATAATGCATAATGAATATATTCTACATAATGTATAATAAAATTATATTCTATATAGTGTATAGTGAAATTATATTCTATATAATGTATAATGAATATACATAATGTATACAAAATTATATTCTTTATAAATGTATAATGAATATCATACATTTTCTGCCTTAAACAAAATAGTAGAAAAGATTCTACAGGAATAGAGAGGACCCCTAAGAATAAGGTAAAGATGACAGTGTAATTAATAGCTTAGTAATTTTGATAGATTTGGATTCAAATGTATATATGTATCAAAGCATTACATTTATCACATGACACATTTAACATGTTTATGTATAAGAATAAATCTAATTAGAATGCAAAAGCTCTCTAAAATCAATAAAAATTTCACAGAACTAAAATTATATGAAGAAAAAATGATCATAGTTGAATAAGAATGAAAAATTTTATAGCAAGATCTAAAACTGTCTCCTTTATCCTTCGGCCAGCACAAATTTAAGTTTCACATTATTTTTCTTGTGTGAGAAACCCAAAATGTAATTAAGGAGCAAAATTGAGGATGGGTATTAGAAGGTAGGAAAAATTTTTCAAATGCAGAGGGGAAATAAACTGGGAGGGAAGAGAGTTTTTCTTTTTTAAAGAGAGAATATATGGAAACAGCTTTTGCTAATAATGAGGGGTAAATGGGTAAAAGGGAGGGAAGAGAAAGGAACCAAGATAAGTAAGGTATATATATACATAAAAATTTCTCATGATAAATGTGATCATTATGCATCGCAAACATTTACTAATAAAAAATAAGTGTAAAAATAGAACGAGGATAAGTTCAAATATCAGTTAAGAGAATATTTCCATACTTCACAGGAAAAATGATGTTCATTTGGTATTCAGGAGTGAAATGATGAGTATGACAGAGAAAACACTTAACTTGTACTACAATGATGGAAAAGACAAAGAATCAAGAATAGTTCCAGATTTTGCACTAAGAAAACAATGAATACCGATGTGCACATTTGGAATAGAAAACGATATTAAATAAGAAATAATGCGAGTCATTCAAATGTATATGCCACTAAGCCGAATGTATAAATATGAGAGCTTTCACCAGTAGGTATTGTTTGAGCTAATGAGGGTAGATTTAAAGTGAAAAAAATTTTTTTCTTTTGATACTGAGGATCCAACTCACAACCTTGAGCTTGCCAGGCAAGCAACTGAGAGCTAAATCTCCAGTCTTAGACTGGAATTTTTAAAGGAGATATCCCAAGAAATTTCGGATCATTAAAAGTGCAAAAGGTTGTGCTGAAGTGGTACAGAGAGATAATATTCAGAAGTATAATAGGAGAACTTCAAATTATACTATATGGTATTGGAAATCCCCAAAGCAAGACTATTTCTAACCACCCACCCAAAAAAAAAAAAAAATCCAAAGGAAAACTAAAATAAACAGAGCAAACCATACATAGTCATGGTGTAAAGATCAGGAAAAGTAGAATTAAATTACATTCATTAGAGATAATTATCTCAAATAAGGTTATTAGTGACATTAGTTGAGATACCTAGTAAAAGGACTTTCCAACCCTTTTGTGTGTGATTCAGAATGAAAGGAAACAAAACTTCTCAAACAGTGCACATATAAAGTAATGTAAAGATGTCTACCTGTTTTAGTCTCATAGTCCCATTTTAGTACCATAGACTACTTAAATCTTGGGAACACTCATCAGATATTAATTATACTACTTTTATTTACTTCCAGATAATAACAATATATATGATGTGGAAAACTGACATTTATAATTGTTCCTTCTATGTTTGCAAGATTATTTTTACTTTGTTTTTCAGAGAATCATTTAATATTTATCAGCATCAGTTTAAATTCAATTTTATTAAGACTCATAATGATATTGTACATTATTTTTTACAAAATGATTTTCGCATGCAGACAAAATCAGAATGGAAAAAAATCAGCAGGATAAATCTTCATAGAGTGAGTAGTTTGGGAGATGACACAACTCTAATATTTGTAGACAGATCAAGAAATGCATTGAAACAGCCAAAGAGAAGAAGCCAGTTGGATGCCTGTTTTTCATGTCCAGACACTTTTCATCATTGTCTGGAATCCGAGTCCACTGTCACGTGTTTAGTTATATACAACACCATCTCTATCTTATTCCTTGGCATCCTCCTTACTTCTTACAATATTCTTAATACCATGTAAATAATGCTGCTAATGGCAGAAAGTATATGAAACTAATATCAAGTAAATTTGTCAAGAGAGTGTATATATTCCATCTAAAGAACTCAAGTCCCAAAACACTGGAAAAAATATTGGAGCATCTTTTGAAGTAGCCTTTAGTTGCTCCTGCAGGGGGAACTAATTGATAGCCAATGTGAAATTTGCAACTGAATTACTAATATGTAATTAAGAAATTAATTTTAACGTGGTAGAGTACATATTCACAGCATACTCAGGCAAAAAGAAGTGTAAATCTGAGTCAAATTTAGGTACATGTATGTATATTGACACCATACTGTTAAATGAGATAATACAAAAGATGGTAAGTTATCACATGGATTCTGTCATATAAGAAACCCAAAATATAAGTAATTTAAAGAGAAAAATAAGAGAGATGGTAAGAAAGAAGGTGGTGGATTTGGAGAATATGGAAAGGACACATAGGAAAGTGGTTAATGGAGAGGGGAGGGAGAGGAAAAAGAAATACCCATGTTTTAGGCACAATTTTGAAAATACTGTAATTATTATGTATCGCAAACATATAACAATAAAAATATAAAAAAGAAAATTAATATCACTCTAAATATATAATTATCCATATTCAGGAAAGCACAGTAACATCTAAAAATATTAATCACTTTTAATTTTCTCACAGCATAATCAATTGCAAATTTTCATGCAAATTTTGATTCTTTACCTTAACTTCCATCTATTTTATTTTTTTTAGTATCTCTATACACAGGTTGTTACCATTTTTACCTAGATTATTGTCATCTTTCCATAAAATTCTACCACTTTCAATAGCATAGCCATAAATCTTTCAAACTCCTGACATTCAGAGTTCTAGAATGTGAATTTATTACATTATTTGTATACATCTCCAGTGATAGATTTGGTATTAGGTTCTTTCAAAGATTTAATTATGCATTTGATGTGCTGAGCATTTTTCCTTTCATTTTTCTCTATTTGATGTGATCAGGCTCACCTTGGACTCACCTCAGGCCAGCCCCCAACTCACAGTGATCATCTCAGCTCAGCCTTGTCAGTGCAGGGAAAGGACTACAGGCATGTGCCACCAAAATGATGAGCAATTTTATTATTTCTTCTTCTAATAGTCTCATTCCTGAGTTAAAGAAAAAGTTTTCAAACCAATGATTTTTTTTAAAAGAATAAACTAAGGTGTAACTTTTTTTCAAAAAGAAATATTAAAAGAATCATATTAATACTGTTTTGTCTAATGCAGTGCAGTATATGCAGAATTAAGGATTGGAAATGTGCTTTCCAAGGACATAAAGGAAATGGAAAACACATATAACCCAAGAAACATGTATCTGGAAAGATAGCACTCATAGATTAATTGAAATCTAGGAAATGTAGAAAGGAAGAACTAAAGAGAATATCCCAGACCTGAAACAACATATGAAAAAATAGAAACCAAAAGTTACAGAAATCAAGAAATATATTATGCAACTATTGATTTTATGTTTCTCAAGGTGATTCCCTCAACTAAGGCAACATTTAAATTGCAGATTTCTTACATTGCAGATTTTTCCTCAGAAGTCTTTGAAGTCCTCCAAACCTTGGAAGATTCAAGGATATACATGATTTAATGTTTGTAATTGTATAAATCTTTTTATTTATCTTAGTTATTTGCATATTAAGCCAAAATTAAATTTATATGAAATTATAATGTGGTATAATAAAATCTTCCTCTCACCTTTTAAACATAGAGACCAATGTGAAGATCTGTTTGTTTACTGTCCCATTTTAATGCCTTGCTTTGTTATTATCACATGATAGAAATTTTTTTAAGTAGTAAAAATAATTTGCCTGAATTACTTGTATATACCTGTAATACTACATGGAAGGATGATGCAGGAGGATCAAACTTTGAAGACAGTCCTGGAAACTTAGTGAGACCTTAGCTCAAAGTAAAACAAATACAGTGGGAAGCTGGGTGTAGGTCAATACTACCTTGGGTTAATGCCTAATGCCTCAGACATTGCTTACAATTTAACACTAAACTGCATCTGTATGTCAGTAAAAATGGAAATGTTAAAATACTAAATCAATAGCATCTGTAATGAAAATATAGCACTCTTTGTATTTCAGAGTAAATAAACAACCAGTAATGAGTATAGGATAAGTAATTGTGCAGGCAAATGTAAAAGAATGTATTTTATATATGGGAAGACAACATCCTTGAAATATTAAGCATATCTGATAATAATTGGTTTGATTTAGCTTTAAATTATTAATTGTACAACTCAGGATATAAGCATGCCTCTGTTTGTATTATATTTCAGAGAAAGCTTCATATATTATTGTTTGAATCTGGTCTTTGCTTTTGTTCTTTGAATTAAACCTTTTCAAGAAAAACTAAATATGAAAGTCCCTAGGGTTAATGGAAGCACGATCCTAAAAGGATATACCTTCACAATTTTATTTGATGAAAGCTTCTACCAGTTGCCATGGAAATCATCATTACAAAACCCATATGGAGGGATAATACAATAAATGCAATTATATCAGAATTATTGTAGAATTATAACAAAGTGTAATCAAAACATAAGATGTATATTTAAATAAAAACATTACAGGAAAAGATGCATTGTCATTAACCCTTCCCCCTCCCTGAAAACTACCCCTACTGCCTTGGAACCCTCTTATATCATGCTTTTTGCCACATTATGAAGCAGTTTCAGAAGTGTTCTTTGTGTCTTTAGGAATTGTAGTGCAAAACACAGTGTATGCTGCTTCCCAGTGCCATCCAACAGAAAGGTAGTTCTGTGATAACACTGAAGTGTGTTGTATGCTTATTATTCCCTGCAGTTGGCACATTGGGACTTTTGACTCTTCCTCAAGGTCAAAATGACCTTGAAAGGTAAATGGCTTGAATCCATTCAGGATATTGAGGCAGCCTCAAGAGTGCAACTAATGACAATCATGAATAACTTCAGTAAGTGGCAAGAAGGATGCACAAGTGTGTTTGAAGTAAAGAGGAGTATTTTTATGGGGGTTAAAAGGCAATATGTCTTCTATTTTAATAATTTTTAAATTCAAATACAAATTGTATTTGCTAATCACACCTATTTAGACAAAAATGAACACTGAATTATATTAGAATTTATCCAAGAATATGTCATAGTTCTAGTTTTATATATATATATATAAATTTTATATATATATAAATATATATATTCTGTCAAGAGAAATAGACACAAGTGTATTCTGTTAATAAGCAGGTGAGCTAACTTTTCAGAAAGTAAAGTATGCAAATAAATTTCAAAGTGCATAACAGACTTATAAGAAAGAGGGTATGCTATACATTTTTTAATACTCACAGGACCCACAGCAGCACTGAAGTAGGGGGTTGGTGAGCCCAACGGAGAGTGGAGCTGGCAAAGGGACCTTCATTAATCCATGGTCAGTGCTGGGAATGAGGCCCCCCCCCAGGGGAAGGGTGAGACCAAATGGGCGTCATGTTGGAATCAGGCAAGAGGAGCCTTAACTGGGAGTAACAGTAACTTCAGTTGGTTCCTCCCTCCCAAGAGCGGATTCAGATTCATGGGATTTGCTGGGACTGGGCCATGCACCTGGCCGGGACCCAATGAGCAGTCCCAAATCAATTCCCTGAGCCTAGCAAGCACTAACCAGGTGAAGGCACCTGAAGTTTGGCTGTCTGGGTGGGGAAGGGTAAGCATACACAGCTGCTATTTACACCTCAGTGACAAAAGCAGGCAGGAGAGGGCAGAGGTCCCTTGCCAGCGTGCTTCAGAGGAAACATGGCCAACAGGGAAGGGGGCTGGGACCTGCACTGTAACCTGTGTGGAGGAAGCAAGGGCCATGTCAGGAGAGAGAGGCAGGAGGAGGCCTCCAGCCCAGAACCATGAGAGCACTGATCCAGGAGAAGGAAAAACAAGGGAGATTGAGGGCAGCAAACAAGCAACATCAGACATGGCTTCAATGGACATTAAGAGATAACTTCAGAATCTTGTAAAAGAGCTCAAAACTGAAATATTAAATCAAGTAAAGCAGGATATGAGTAGAGTAATAAAAGAAATGCTCTCAGGAAGCATCTCTCAGGAAGATACAGATGGAAGAAGGGAGGAACACAAAAAAGGAGAGAAATGTTTGAAAAAGAATATAAAGAAAATATAGAATACATGAAGCAGATTCAAAGAGACTACCAGGAAATTAAAAACTCCATTGAAAGCTGGCAAAATGTCTTAAAAGAAACTAAGGATAAACTATCAAAACTTGAAGACAAGTTTGCAATGTGTGATCATGAAAGGAAAAATCTCTTAAAAATAACAAGGAAACAGGCAGTAGCAATACAAAGGCTAGAAGATGACAAGAGAATCTACAATTTAAGAATAAGAAATGTGAATGAAGAAGCAGGAATATATACAGGCAAATTACAAAGGCTATTCAAAGAAATAATTAAGGAAAACTTCCCAAGAATGGGAAAAGAAAATGACATTTGGTTGTGTGAGGCATACAGAACTCCAGCCACCTGAAACCAAAACAGATCTACACCCAGACATAAAAATCAAGATACCAGAAATTCAATATAAAAATGGAATACTAAAAGCTGTCAGAGAAAAGAAACAGATTACCTATAAAAGAAAGCCCATCAGGTTCACAGCAGACTTCTCCACACATTCCATCAGATCAAGAAGAGCTTGGAGTGAAGTATTCCAAGCCCTGAAAGAAAATAATCTCCAGCCCAGATTGATGTATCCTGCAAAACTGTCACTAGAAATTAATGGAGAAAAAAAGATGCTTCCATGACAAAGAGGAACTGGGGGAATTTGTGACCACCAGTCCAACCCTACAGAGAATACTGAAGGACATTCCAGAGAGAGAGAGAAAAAAAATACCGGGATTTTAGGAACAGTGGCAGAAAGGCATCAATGAGTGGGGCAGGCAGTAGAATGAAGGAGAAAACTAGACAAATAAAGGCAGAAAAATAGCAGACATGAGGTAGAGAAGGATGGCTAGAATCTCTAACATAAATATCCTCGATACACTATATTGTTAGTAGTGCACCAGGATTTATAACCCACATTACTCACACTGCTCTGCTTAGATGTATTATATTCTGATCCAGTCATTGTACCTGTACTAGAGTTGAGGGCACAGCCAGTAATCCTGAAAATAACAGGATATAGTATGGTAATCATCCTTAATTTCCTATTAAGTTAATCTAAAGCTCTTAAAACCTACACTGTTTTACCATGACTGATTGTAATCAAATCTGGTTTGTTAGATTGCTGTTTTGTATTGATAGATTTTATTCAAAGCTATTATGATTGATCACATCAAGTCTGAGAGTATAGACAACTGTACTTAAGATGACAAGATTCACTAGAATATCCACTATGGTTTGATTATTACCTGCCTTTGAAGTTTTACATTGTCTACAATGTTTTATTTTTACCCTTTTTGTTATGTACTTCTATATTCAGTTATACTGCTGTATTCATTTATGCCTGATGATATAGACAATTCTATTGAAGATAATAAGAAACAACATAGCAATCACTGTAGATCACCTTGTACTGTGGTTTTATCTGACTTTTTGGTTCCATGTTTTTATAGGAATTTGTTTTGTGTCTGCTAAGCTTTGTTTTTCCCCTCTAATACAGAAAGGATAGAAATACATGCAGAGATTCATGCATGTGTAGCTGTTTACACTCTCACTGTTTGACTATCTACTTTGTATGCTTTACTTTTGTAACTTAAACAATGATTTCTAAGAGGACAATATGTAATTTATCAACTAGTGATTTCTTATAATTTATCTTTTTTTTGAAATTCTGTGTTATCTCCACCCTTACATGCTTTTCTCTTTAAATAAAAAAATTTAAAAAAATAAATAAATCAATACCTAAGGGGGCAAAGTTATCAACTTCATTACCAAATTAAATGAATATCAATGAGTAAGTAATTTTAATTGGCAAATTGTTCAAGTAAAGAAAATTTGAGTGACCTAAGCTTTATGCTAACTTCAAAGCAACTTGCAGTTCTACAAGATGACACACAAAAAAGATAGACATGAGAAAATTTCAATGTTTTTATGAAAAAGGTAATGTGAATTGATATTATTTTATTAATATTAAAATTTCTGCTAAGTAAAAGATATTTTGAACAGTGAAAAGAGATAGTATAGGTTTCAGAAACTATATGACTCATATGTGATAAATGACTGATACCCAAAATACATAAAGGACTCTAGGTATCCTATAAAAAGAAAGCAAACTGAACAATTTAAATTAAAAGTAGACAGGAAAGAATTGAACAATAGTTTCACCAAAGTAAAAGATTCATTAATAAACATAGGAAAAGATACTGAAATTCACTGATTGTTAGAGAGAAACAAATCCAAAGCAGAAAATATCATGTATGACAATGGCTTAAGAGGTGAAAATTCCAATTACTGGTAAAGATGCAAAGTAGCTTAAATTCTGGTATATTGTTTGAGTGAATGAAAAGTACTACATTCACAATGGAAAATACAATTCACTTTCTTTTCAAGTAGAAAATGACATATCAATATCATCTTAAGCATTTATTCAAGAGGTAAAAACATAAACACAAACAAATAGATACTGATAATAGTTTTTTTTTCATTTTTGACTAAATCTAACAACTTAACTTCTATTAATCAGGAAATAAATATCAGTGCATCCATACAATGACATACTATACTTTGCAATAAGATCTGGTAAGTAATACATTCAAGAACAGATGGATGTCAAAATCTTTTTGCCAAGCCAAAAAAAAAAAAAAAAGAAGCACTCCCAATCTCTTCCTCCTATGTGATAAAAATATTCATGTTATTCTGGAAAATGCAAAATTAGTTGCTGGGGGGTTAGAAGTTAATTTAGAAAATTGATTAAAGATAAACAAAAGACATTTATGAAGTAATGAAAATACTATTCATGTTGAAATTAATGATGATTAAATGATAGTAAAAGTTTGCCAAAATTCTGAGAACTGTATTATTAATAAGTGAGTTTTACTGTATGAATTATAGTATTTCCATAAATCTGAAATTTAATAATGCTAACTAGAAGTACACAGATGAATTGAAAAGGACAATATATGTCAGTGCACTCAATTAGAAAATAACTAATAGTACTATCATACATTCCTTGAATTTCTATTTGCAAAGCATATGCAAATGAGTATATCTCTATACTGACATTTTCCATATGAATGTAACTTAATGGGTAAAAAGCAGTGAGTGAAAGAATCCATAGATGTCTCGTTGTTTTAACATTAGTTATTGTTATTACATCCACACATTTTTAATAAATATTTCATTTCATTCATAATATAATTTCCAATCTGTTGATAAAATTTTTCTTTAAATTTTCATTTTTAAATCGAAAAAGTTGTTATTTTCTTCCAGTTTCAGAAACACAAATGGTGAAAATAAAGAATTTTACTGGCCCACTTTCTGTACAAGAAAGCCGTCTGAACAACAGTTTATTTAGGACTCTCAGTTATTCCACTGTATTTATGTCTCTGTAATTGTTCTGAGTTTAGATGTCTCTCAGAGGTTAGAAGCTGGCAAATCGATGGAAAAACAGGTGAGCAGTGGGAGCTTTGGCTGGTGAGGCCCAGTGGAAGACACAAGTGTATCTTCCACTTTACATCAACCTGTCTTTATATCAACCTGTGGATGTAAACACGCCCTTCAAGCATTGTTCTGACTCCAATCCTCCTCTTTGCTTAATGGCAACATTAGGTGAGCAGTTTTGACTAATTTGGTGCTTTCTGGCACAATATTCTGCTTGCCACGGGGTCAGGTACAGTGAAACAAACCTACCATGCATTAAAACCATAGCCAAAATAAATAGAGTTTCTGGTTGATTTTCTCTGGTATTTTGTCCGAGTAATAAAAAGCTGGCTAACACATAATCTGATGCAAATACATTATATTTAAAATATATCATTTTTTAGACTATCACTTTAGAATTTGTTTTATCCCATATATCTCATCAGATTGAATTACTAACCAGTTATTTAAATTTAGCAAGTTCTATGTTATGATTTGGTTCTGAATTGTCCCCTAAATGGTTCATGTTTTCCAAAGTTTTGGATAATGACTGAATCACCAGAATGTATCACTGAATTAATCTGCCTGGTCCTGGATCTATAATTTGGTGAATTATCAGGAGGTGATGGAAAATTAAGATGTGGGTCATACCCAGAATATGTCATGGGATATAGTCTTTATTCTATATCTTGTCCATCATTTCTTTCTCTTGGGATCTCTCTCTTTCTGTCTCTCTCTCCCTCTCTCCCCCCTCTGTCTCTCTTTCTCTCTCTCTTCTGTCTCTTTCTCTTTCCTCTGCTGTGATGGTTTACCTTATCATTGCCCCACCAGGAACAGTGCCATCTATGAATGGAAACCTCTAAACTAATGAGCCAAAAAAATCTTTCCTACTTTAATTTTTCACTTTAAGATATTTTGTGGTAATAATGGAAAGCTCTCTAATACATTTTAGTAAATATATTTGCACTAGGGATTTAGCTCAAGAGAACAGTGCCTGCCTGGTAAGCACAAGGTCCTGAGTTTGATTTCTGTTACCAGATTTTTTTTAAAAAATTATTTGTTTGGCATTGGTGAAGATTGAACTTAAGAGTTTCTGCAAGAAAAACATTATATTGCTGAGCTATATTCCACATTCAAGCTACATATTGTTAATTTTCAATCATATTTTAAGTAAAGACCATAAGAGATTACCTGCTATGGACACAATGCAGTTTCTTTAAAAAATTCAAATTATTATTTTCTAAGAAATATTGAAACAAGCTTTGACTAATGAGCTGTTATCAGGTAGAAATGATTCAGTTTAAGGTTGTCACATAGTTTATGCTCATTTTCAACCTATGTCACTTTGGAGTGGGTACCTTCCCACATAATTAAGTAAGATAACATTTTTAAAGCATTAATTTTAAAAATATTCATAGTGAAAATTATAAAACATAGAAACATGGATAAAATAGATGAGGAGGACACATAATATTGTGGAACTATACCTTATGCTCATGGATTATGTTATCAATATTATTAAAATATTTATTCAATTGAAAATGCTTTATGGATTTAATGCAGCCTGTGTCAAAATACTACTGACATTCTTCAGAGAATTAATAAAAATCCTAAAATTTATATGGAAAATAATTCCAAGTATCCAAAATCATGTTAAGCAAAATAACAAAATAAGAGAAATTAAACTATCTGATTTCAAAATGTATTACAAAGATGTAGTAATCAAAATGACAGCATTATGATAAAAACATACACAGAATAATGAAAAAGAATAGAGAAACATAAACTCATTCATTTCTACACACTGGATTAAAAATAATTTTTGCAGTAAATAGAGAAAAAACAGAATATCAACATAGAAGAAAGAATCTAGGCCCCTATCTTTTGCCAGTTTAAAAGTTAGCTCAAATTCTGTTAAATATTTAATGTAAGAACTCAGACTCTGAAACTGCTAGTACACAATACCAAGAAATTGCTTTAGGACGTTTAAATATGAAAGAATTTTTCAACAAAATTTCCAGAATCACAGGAAATAAAAATAAATACATTCAGATGGAAAAATAACTGTTTAAAAAATTCCACATCAAAGGAAACTATCAAGAAAATGTAGAGCCAACTCATACAATGAAAGAAAATATTTTCAAACTATATACAAACAATGCATAAATATAAAGAAACTAACACTTTTTTCTCATTTTAAATTTTATTTTACAGAGAATAAAAAAAGAGGACAGAACAGTGCAGATCAGAACAGAAAAACACAAGCAACACAGCACTTCAAAACAAGACAATTGGATGTCAACAGTAGTACCATAATATCATATTCTTTGAAATAGTTGAGCATAGTTTCACATACCACAATATCAAACATAACACAATAGAATAAAAGCATTCAAGAGAATGAAACTATTACAAGGCATTCTGAACCAAATAACAGAAGATGAACAATGGCTACTATAATATCTCTTTTTCCATAAAAATTTTGTTTATACTATCATGCATATTAAAATCCACTAAGAAACAGCATGATAGAACCAATGGTAATAGAAGAACAAAAGCATGGTAGGACTTCAAAGCAAGATGACATTAAGTTAGCAATGGATGCCATGTCTTGTTTTCTTCAAAGTAGCTGTTCATACCATCACACATAATAAGGGCAAACAGAACAGAATAAAACCATTCTTAACAATGAGTAAAAACATTACAAGACTTCAAAGCAATATAATGGGGAATCATGATTACCATAGGATGTTATGTACTCTTACAATTTATTACACTAGGGAGATTTTATGGTATTTATTCATGGGAGTTTGATTTATTTTGCTTGGGAGTATGGTCTCAAGTTGCATCCATATATTTATAAATATCTCAGTGTGATCATTCTTTATAGCTGAGTAGTACTCCATTGTACAAAAATACCACAATTTTTTTTATCCATTCTTCAGTTGATGCACACTTAGGTTGTTTCCAAGATTGGCTAATACAAATTGTGCTGCTATAAACATGGGTGCACATATATCACTGTGGTATATTTGCAGTTCTCCTGGGAATATACCTAGGAGTGGAATAGCTGGGTCAAATGGGACTTCCAGTCCCAGTTTTTTGAGGAATCTCCAGATGGACCTTCACAGTGGTTGCACCAGTCTACACTCCCACCAACAGTGCAGAAGAGTTCCTTTTTCCCCACAGCCTCTCCAGCATTTGTTGTTGGTAGTTTTGTTGGTTTTGGCCATTCTTTCTGGAATGAGATGGAATCTCAGTGTGGTTTTAATTTGCATTTCCCTAATGACCAATGATAATGAACATTTTTTCATGTATTTATTTGCCATTTGTATTTCTTCATTGAGAACTGTGTGTTCATCTCAGATGCCCATTTTTGGATTCGGTCTTTGAATTTTGGGGATCTGATTTTTTTAAATTCTTTATAAGCTCTAGACAGAAGTCCTTTGTCTGAGGGACAGTTCACTCAGATTTTTTTCCCAGTTTGTGGGTTTTCTTTTCACTCTGCTGAAGATTTCTTTTGTCATGCAGAAACTTTAATAAGACGTGATCCCAGTTATTGATTCTGGGAAGTATTTCCTGTGCAGTTTGATTCTTGTTCATGAATTTTCTACCTACCTCTGTGTCTTCAAGATTTTTACTTACTTTGTCTTGTAACACATTTAGTGTTTTTTTTTTAATATTTAGATCTTTGATCCATTTAGATTTTAGTTTAGTACATAGTGATAGGCATGGATCTAGTTTTAGTTTTCAGCATATGGTTAGCCAGTTTTTCCAGCACCGTTTATAAAAGAGACTATCATTTTTCCAGTGAACATGTTTGGCCCCTTTATCAAAGATAAGGTGGTTGAGTGTGTTTGTAGTTGTATCTTCTATTCTATTCCATTGATCTTCAGGTCTGTTTTTATTCCAATACCATGTTGATTTTATTATGGTAGCTTTGTAGTATAACTTCAAGTCAGGGATTGTGATGCCTCCTGACTTGGCTTTGCTGCTTAGAATTGCCTTTGCTATTCTAGATCTCTTCTGGTTCCAGATGAATTTTAGGAGTAATTTCTCTAGATCTAGGAGGTATTTTAGTGGTATTTTCATTGGGATTGCATTGAATCTGTATAACAATTTTGGCAGAATGGCTATTTTTACAATATTTATTCTTCTATCCATGAACTCCAGGGATGTCTTTCCATTTTCTGAGGTCCTCTTGATTTCTTATTTCAGGGTATTATAATTTTCCCTGCATAGTTCTTTTACTTCTTTCATTAGATTAATTCCTAAGTATTTCATTTTTTTTTTTGGATGCTAGTGTGAAGGGTGTGGCTTCTCTTATTTCTCTCTTGGTGATTATGTTGTTAGTGTATAAGAATGCTATTGATTTTTGAGTATTGACTTTGTATCCAGCTACATTGGTGAATTTATTTATTATATCTAGGTATCTAACACTTTCTAAATCATAAATAACAAAAACTAGTCGTGGACATTAAACTTTATTAGTCATTTCTGAGAAGATGGCTTGAAGATGAGAAAGAAATACACGAAAAACTTCACAGTACCACTACTCATCAAGGAAGGGTAAATCAAATTCACCAAGAGGCATCTCCTCTATCACTCAGCTTACCCTTTGCTGAACACACTACCTGACACACAATTTAAAGGAGAAGAGATTTAATCTGGTTACAGTGAAGGTGATTTAGTTCATGGTTAGCTGGCTCCAAGGCATATGCACAATGGTAGAAGGGTGGAGTTTAACAAAGCTACTTAGAACGTGAGGACCTGGAAGTGGTGTAGAGAACAGTACTGGACAGGAAGTAGTAGAACCATACATCAAACTCAAGACAAGGGCTCTGTTATGATTAATACCTTAGGTCAATTTGAGAAGTTTAGAAGTTTAACTAAGAGACTCAGCAGGGAGCCCTGGTTCTTCTTTGTAAACATTTTCATCCTACCCAAAAGGTGGGAAAGGAGATTTTGTGAGTGCAGCAATGGCCCTGAAGGGCCATGGCCTTGAAGTACTACTTCAACTTACCTTGGAGACAACTTGCTATGGACTGAAACCTCTACTAACTGTGAGCCAAATAAACCTTTCCTTCCTCCATTTTGAGTGTCAGGTATTTTGTCCCAGCAATGAAAGAAAAGAAACCAAGATGGGCTACATGTATGTTTAGACATGTTTAGCATGTTGCTCCAAAAATCCCCTGGGTGGATCCAAATCCCAATCCAATTGACATGATCAAGTTTAATTGCCATATCATGTCACTCACCAAAAATAACTATAAGCACAAAGACAAGATATGGGACTAGGACACTTGGCATGTAAGAAGATCAGGATTCAATCATATACTATATACACTATATATGGAATCCATCAAATACATATATATTATATATTAAGTATTATATAGTATATGTTATATAGGATATGTATATATATATACACACACATCAGGGGAAAAGTGCTGTATAAATATTTTAATATTAAATCCAAGACATCAGCAGAGTAATGCAATTTCCTTTGGCTTCCATAATTATAGTGGTGACTGTTAGGTTCCAGACACTCCTTAGTACAGCAAACTGGTACTTGGGTAACCTTTGTCATTGGTAATGCCCTATATATGTTTTCAATTTCTTTTCTAAGGGCCACTAATGTAGTGGGGTTTTGGGATGTATGATATCCTCTAGGTTCCCTCATATGAAGGTAAAACCATCTATTTAAAAAGCATCATGCATTTCTTTTCCTAAAGTATGTAATATCTTTTTCGGCAGATGTTGTATATGTATCTCAACTGCCAGAGAGAATAGACGATATGGGAAAAGTAACTTCTGGTAATAATAAAGGAAGGTAAATCACAAATCCCATTTTTGAAAAGCTGTATGAAGATTTTTCAAATAACTAGAAAATAGTACTTGCATATTATTGTAATTCTATCATTGTGTATACATTCATAAAAGATTACATGAGCATACGGAAATATCTGCTTTCCAACATTCTTTGTGGTAGCAATACTTGCAATAACTGAGATAGAGAGTCAAAATGAATGTTTATCAAAGGGTTAAAGGACAGACTGACAGACACACATATATATTCACTCAGTAGAATACATTTGGCCATGAGAAAGGGAATCTTATTATCTGCAACTATATGTATAAACCTGGATGACATTATGCTAACATAAGCCAGGCAAACAAATATATATATATCACATATTCTTATTTTTGTCCAATTTTAAAAAACTTAACTCATAACTGTAGAAAGTAAAGTGGTAATTATTAAGATATGTACTGATATCTTAATAGAAAAGATGTTAGTCAAATAATATGAAATTTTAGTAAGGAGGCATTAATGGAGCAAATCTGATACACAAAAAGCATGCTGTCTGTAATTAATAATAATACATTGTATTTTAAAATCTAGTAGTAGTTTCAGTTGTTCTCAAAGAAAAACTTACACTTATGTAAGGTAATGTATGATATTTAGCTTGATTTTGCATTACATGAAGTTTGTATATCTTAATACATAATATTATAAATGATAAATACAAAAACACATTATTGCCTGGCAAACACAAGATCACAAGTTCAATCCCCAGTACTGAAAGAAATAAACCAACAAAAAAAATCAAAAAAACCCACATCATTTTATTTGTTAATTGAAAAAAAATAGAGTAAAGATTTTCTAAAATATATACCTTTAAGTATTTTAATTTCTTAAACATTCCCTGACATGTCTTATTATTTCAATGAAATAAGTAATCATATTTTAAAAGGAAAATAATGTAAGGTTTTATTTGTAATCTAAAAATATTATTTTGCAATGTGTAGATGCCATTTTAGAATTAATATTTGGGCTAGGGATTTAGCTCAGCGGCTTAAGCGCCTGCCTTGCAAGTGTGGTCATGAGTTCGATCCCAATACCAAAAAAATAAAAGAATTAATATTTAAATTTGTGTTTTGAACCCTTTGTTCAGCTCTTTCAGTGATGTTTTGCTTTTCTCATAATCACAATGGTCATTTTGTATGACATTTCTATTTTTATGTCATATTTCCTTTCCATTTGCCAAGATTCTTTGTTTCCTTTTTAACTGTTTCATATAGTGTAGCTGTCAGGTGTTTGCCTTCTTCTCCATCAGTGCTTCTTGGGTCTACTTTGGAGAGCTGAGAGTCCTTGGAAGCGTTCTGTTGTCTTGTTATTTTATGTTTCTATTTTTTGTGTGCAAAGATTTGAGATTAAACACATTGAAGGAAGTTTGTCGTCGACATGAGCATCTCTTTGGTTAGGTTCTATATTCCAGTAGTGTGTTCTAGATTTTGTGTTCCAAAATTCCCTAAAGTTATTCAATTTGTGTTGGATCCTATCATTGTGTTGTAGAGAGTTTCTAATAGTGTTAACAGAACCAAGTATAAATTAATCATAAATATTGAATCTTGTTTTAACAATTGCACACTTTTTCAGCACCTCTTATATGCTGTATTTTATAGGGATATGGGGGTGGGATAATATGGAGATGAAGGGGACAGGGAATATTACTAGTAGGAAAGACTGAAGAGAAATGTTAATAGGTTAGAAGAAAATAAACAGAACGTTGAGCTTTGTAGGGAGTGTTTTATAGCTGAGATGGATGATATCATGAGGATTTGGAAGAATATTTGCATAGGAAAAAGGATGTATGCAGATGAGTAAGGTTGCATTTAGAGATTGAGAGATATTGTGAGAGTTTTTGTACCTGATAATATATTTGTGGTAAATTTTATTTAGTTTCACTACATCTGATTCTGTTAAGTAGTAGCCTCACATGCCCTTGTATGGTACTTTTAAATTGATTGCACTGGTTGTTTTATTTTCTAATGCACTTACATTTTCCCCTTTTATATTTCTGGTATTTTACGTGGGTAGGGGAGGGAGTACTCTAGGTGGTAAGATAGTGGGTAGTATAGGTGGGCTAAGAGAATCAAATGATCAGAGAGAGGACACATTCAAAGAGAGTGGAGTTGAAAGGAAGATTCTTGAAACTTAAAGTAAGCTAATAAATCAAGGCTAATAGCGAGCAAAAAGGAAGGAGGGGGAGAATAATGAAAACAGAGTATAGAAAGAAAGAAGAAAATTTTATATATATACTGACTGAGATGGTTCAAATCCAAAAAAGTAAAAAGCTATCATAATCCCAGTTACATAAATAACAGGAGAACTAAGAATAAAATTCTTCACACAGATATCATCACATTAATCAGAATTTTTACTCACTTTCCTCTTTACTGTTATTACTGTCTGGCTTTGATTAGCTAATGCGGTTTCCCCCTGTTGGGCAGACAATTGTCTATCAAATAACTTGAGGACTGTCTCTCCATCCCAGTTAATACCCTGGTTTGGAGTTCTGGGGATTCCTTTCTGCAAACTATTTTGGATATGATTGTTTCCATAGATTTGGATTGCAGATATGGTGGACTTCGTATCTTAACTCCACTCATTTTCCTTGCTTACCATAAGGCTTCAAATTCACTGTCCATGATCCCTGTAGAAGTCTGTCTGTTTCAACTCCACCCATGGAAAAAGCAGGGATGCATTCTTTCTCTACCCTGAATTTCCAGGTTGTCTAGTCACCAGGGAGTCACCACATTGCTACCTTTGCCCTTCATAATTTTCTCAGAACTGGTTTTCCCTTCCTTTGTTCTTCTCAGCGAGGCATTGCTGATAAAGTTCCACAAACACGCCATGGGAGCCTGAAAATAATTATAAGAAGGGTCATGGGTGTACAGTGCATTGTACTTGAAATTTATGTGGAAGGAATAAGTAGTTTATTTTTTTCACTGTTACTATTTCCTGTGTTATGGAAACCTGTTTTCCGATTGTTCTATCACCTTCTGACCCTGGAGGCAGTACATCTGCTAATGACAAATTTTAACCCACTTTGGTTTTGATTTCTTTGAGTACCTGTGTTGAAATTTTCTAATTTGGTCACACTCAGTGGAGGGTATAGCATGATTGTGGGTTTATTGAATCTGCCACTGTCACTGAAGACCCAACATGCTCTGTCTCACGGACTGGTCTTTTATCAAGAGGGTGCATATGCATTGTCGGGAGCGAGGTCTGGATGCCCTGATCCACCCTCAAAATTTTATTCCTGTTGTTTTTATCTTTCCCTTTATGAGTGTTCATCCACTTGCCTTATACTTCGTCTGAGATGAAGAATTTTCAATTTCTGAATGGATTATGATTTTAACTATGAGATTTTCATAGTATTGTATAAGCTATGGTTTTCATAGTATTGTATAAAGTTCCTTCAACACTAATTTTTCTAAGTTTTACTATTAATGATCTTTGGCTGTTTGAGCTACTATAATAAAATATGTAAGGAGTGACTTACAAACACATCGATTTATTTTTCTTATGAATACTGGAAAGTATAAGGTCACCTGTGGCTTATATAATATGTAGTAGGGAGGACCTATCTCCTGGGTAAAGACTGCTGTCTTTCCACAGCATATTCACATAATAAGAGAAGAAAAGCTGTTCTCTGAGGTCCATTTCATAAAGGAAATGTCCCATTCATAGAGTCTCTGGCCTCTTATTTCTCAAGGGCCTCCTTGGAAACACCATCATGTTGGAGATTAAACTTAAACACCTTGGTTTTTAGAAACCCAAATATTAACTCTACAAAAAGAATGGTTACTAATTTTCTTAAGTGCTTTTTTAATCTTCTGGTTAGAATTTTCATATTTTAGTCTATCAGTATTATATAAGGTAGTTATAGTTTGTGTGTATTGAAAAATTTACCACAAAAATAAATTCCACTTGTTCATATTATACAATTCTTTTTATATTTTGTTGAATTTAGTTTGCTAGTATTTCATACATACAGTTACTTCTGTGATTACTAGGAGTATTTCCTTATCACTTGCTTTGGGGTGGATTTTTTGTTTAGCTTCAGGATCATGGTGATGATGAAAATTATTTTGGAAGTTTTATTTTCTCTGGAAGAATTCAAAAAATATTGGCGTTAATATTTTCTTTGGCAAGATTAATATTTTCTTTGAATGCTTAGACTTTATTGATATATGCTTGCAAAGCATTGTATTTACATTTTTTAATGAATTGTCACTGGTATGTAATTTGATCACAGATCTATCTTTTAACATTTAGCAATCAAGTTTAGCTTTCATTATTTTCTCTTTCATTTTTGTAAATTGTGTATTTTATCGTATACTATACTGTCCTATCCTATCCTTCCTGTCCTATCTTATTGTATCCTCAAGTTTTTTTTAAATGATTCAATTTATTTGACATTTTCTTTAATAATTCGTTTTATTTTTTAGTCATCCACTATATTATAAGCTCTGTTGTATATGAGTTTCAGTATTTTTTCTGAGTTAGTTTAACTGATGTATTTTATTTTACTTCAACTTCATTAAAATATATTTTATTTTAGTTAAATTTTATTAAAATTTTCAGAATTGTTGATATTCATTTTTTCTTTTATTTCATTTATTTCTGCTACTGTCATTATATTTCTTTATATCAGTAGGATTTGAGTTTTCTTTTTTATATGCTCTTGAGTTATAAAAATAGACTAAGCTTCTCTTTTAAAAATAAATGTTTATTATTGTACACTTTCCTCTTAGGGTTGCTTGTATTGCCTTTAACAAAATTTTTAATTTTTGACTACACTGAATGTGTACACAAAATTTCCACAGTTATTTTTGTCAGGGTGGCAACAAATCTTTAACTAATATTATTTAAACTTTAGTCTGTATCATTGTTCCTGAGGTCCAAATAAATTGATTCATATTTACATATGTTTACAACTAACAATGAAGAACGTTGTGAGTAATTGATAATGCCAAGACAGAGCTTTACATTTCTAATTAGCATCAAATTGACCCTTTTACATTTTTAACTAACATTTCATAGATGAGCTATAGGAAAAAAGTCAATTAGTTTCTGAATCTCAATTATTTTTGTCTCAAAAAATTCATTATTGGCATGTAAAAATAATTTATATTTTAAAGAGAAAAAATATCGGTAACAATAAAACCTGTTAGTAAGAGAGTTACAATAATTAATGCACTGCATATTTTTGGCTTCATAGTAGTTATTCAGAGTATCTCACATATACATATCTTGTCCAAATAATATAAAGACAAACCTTTCTTTTCAACAAACTAAGAGAAAAAAACTGTGTAACTATCTTAACTATCTTGTGCTTAAATATATTTTTTTCCCTTTCTTCTTTTTCCCTTTCTTCCTTTCCCCTTTCTCCCATTGCAGCTTGTCTTTTCTTTTGAAGAAATTCTTCCCAATTCACAGCATCTATTGTACATTTTGGATCTTATTTAGTTGTTCATTTATAATAAATGTTCATGGAGCTGTGGGTAAAAAGGAACATTTCTTCACTGTTGATGGGAGTGTAGATTGGTGCCACCACTGTAAAAATCAGTGTGAAGATTCCTTAAAAGCCTAGAAGTAGAGATTCCATTAACTCAGCTATTTCTCTTAGTAGTATCTTCCCATAAGTGAAATAACTCAGACCCATATGTGTAAACATCATATTGTCTCAAAAATAATACTTGTTATAAGTTCATTTTCTATTTTAATCTTACTGAATTTATTTATTGTAAAATAGCAAAATCTAGGTTTCTAATTGACTTGTAACATTGGCAGATGGAAATATTTTGATTTTTCCTATTTGTTTGTCTTTTGTTTATTTTGGCTAAAACTTCTAATACTATGTTAAAATTAGAAAATATTATCCATGTGTTCCAAATTTTTTCACTGTGTGTGATTAGAGTTGTAGATTTTTCATATAAGAACTTCATCACATTGAATTTTCCATTTATATGTACTTTTGTCATACATTTTTCATTATTTATGGAAGCTGAAATTGACAAAAAAAATTTTGTGTATAAATTATGCATATAATCTATTATAATATAATTTTGATTCATTTTTAAGTGATGCATTATATTTATGAATCTGTATGTTTCTCTTTCCTTGCATAACTGTACTAAATAGCATTTATTCATTGTGAATTATCTCTTTGATATGCTGTTGGATTTAAATTGCTTAAGTTTTGTTGCCCACTAATGAATTAATGGCTAAAGTAATGTGACATACACATACATTTATATGACATATACATACATAAAAATATATAAAGTAATGTTACATATATATATATATGACATACACATACATATATAAATGTATACAAATACAAAGTAATGTGACATATACATATATATGTATCTGATTATTTATAGCAGGTAGGTGGAAATACATGACAATGTATTAAATAAAATTAACTATAGCCAAAAAAATTATCTGTATATGTGAAAGCTAAAATATGTTGACCTGCAATGATGATTTGAGTATAACTTGGGGGCTTGGGGAATGACTTGATAGGGAAGAAGAAAGGGAAAATCCTAGTATTCTTAGTAGAGTAGAAATAAATCTCATTATTCTGTAGTAGAGTATGGTGACTATAGTTTACAATAACTATTATGTATTTTTAGGAAGAATTACAAGAGAAGTGCTTAAATTTTTCAAACATAATGAGTTATGTTTGAAATAAATCCTTATTTTCTTGATTTTATCAGTATCTCTTGTTTATATTCATTGAAATACCACACTGCGTCACATGCACATGCACAACTATTACTTGCCAGTAAAAGAATAGAAAATCTTAATAAAAAATCTCTATCAATTCAGATATATCTATATTCATTTAGTAAATACTTGTAAACTTCAGTGTTTTACTCTACTGATTAAAAGTATATCATAAAGCAGTATTGAGGATTTCAGCTATGTTTGTTTAATTTTATCCAGTGCATTTTAATAGGCACACCTTGAAGGAATATTATTTCCTTTCTATAACTATCTTTGAATGGTAGTCATATCAAAGTATTATAGAAATCACTTGATACTGTTGTGGATTTTTGACATATACTGACATACTGACACTCACTTTATTAAAAAATATAATGCTATCTGGGTGTGGTGGCATATGCCAGTTATCCTAGCACTTGGGAGAATAAAGCAAGAGGATCATTGCAAGTTTAAGACCAGCTTTTTCTAAAAAGAGAGTTTAAGGCCAGCCTGAAATTCATAGGGAGGCCCTGTCTCAAAAAGACAATAAATAAATAAATAAATAAATAAATAAATAAAGCTACAAAAGAGCAACCAAGATAATTAAACGTCATTATTATTATTATTATTACTTTGCTCAAATATGTGTATTTCCAGTTTATATACACTAAACCTCTTTAGTTAAATTTCATGGGTGTTTAATACCTATTGTTACTCCCAAAGTCACCCTTAAAATTAACATCGAGTTGGTCAAAAAGAATCACTTATTGGATATACTTACAGACCAAGAGAGAAGAAAGAACTTCACAATTGCTCATGTTACTTTTAAATACTTTATTATTGTCACCTAATTGTAAAGGACATTTGGAGTATTATTTGTCTCCATTTACAAAAAAAGGAAATAATTTTTGATGAACAAATGTTCATCTGTTATGCATTCTTTCGTTTTTTCTTATTTCATAGCTATAACTAAACTACTAACCCCCCCAAAACTATACCCATTATCATGAACAGGACTAAGCAAAAGGAATGACAGTAACAATATCAATTAAGAACTATTCTAGTTAATTTTGATTATCAACCTGACTAAATTAAGAGAGTCCTGGAAATTTATTGGTTCATGAGGGTGCTATTATTATCAGTGGATTGTTCCACTGACATTGTATCTGAACATGGCATCAGAGATGGGGTGCAGTTGGAGGAGGTGGTGACTAGAGATGAGCTTTGAAGAGAACGTATCTCACTTGTTCTCTTTGACTCCAGTGACTTCCACCAGGATGCCCTGGCCTTTGAACCAACCAATCATCAACTAAAACATCTAAAAACTATGAACTAAATTTAACTTTTCTACTTTTAAATTGTGGGTACCAGGTATTTTTTTTTCCTATCAATTAGAAAACTGAATTATACAAGAACTACTGGTCAAACACTGAGGTTTTTTTAATATATTAACTATTTCTTCAAAATAATGACTTTGTCTTTATTCATTTGCAAATGTAAAACTTTGTGAAGTAAAGTAGTTAATATTTCCATTGTTACCAAATTATTTATAGGACCTGTACCTGCACATGGAGGAAATTTTATTTAATAGCATTTACTTCTTAATCGTATATATCTAAACTGAAGTTCATGAGCACTGTGATTTGGAAAAACAGTGTAGTTTCCCAGTTTAGTTTTCTTATTGCAAAAATATGGAAATATATATGTTCCTGGGTTAAAAAATTATAAGTTAGATCATGTTGGAAAATAGTAAAGTCAGTTCCTTACCCAATTTGACAAGTTAAAATCTCCAATAAGTGACAATACTATCATTTTTTAAAGTAATCATGCAAGATGAAGTAGACCAATAAATGGTTTACCAGCATTACTTCTGCAAATAAAATGCTACAAAACTCCCTATATAACATTTGTTGAAAATTTTAATATCATAAACTCACTTACATGCTTGATGCATTCATTTTAACTTCAATGTTTTAACATTTGCCACTCGAATTAATTTTTAAAATTTTAAGAGATTATTATTTCATCCTGTTCTCTGGTGAATGAAATTAATTTGTTTGATCTTCTCACAGTCAAGTGTGATTCTTGTTCTGAAAATATAGATTTCAATTGATATTAAGGAACAGGAATGATTTTAGCAGAAGTAAATGTCATATGAGAAGTAAGAAGCCCTTATGAAAACAGTAGTAAAGGGTCCAGAAAGACATGCCTTTCCAAATTTCATTAAACACTCTTCCTAAAATATCCAATTTGTTCTATTGTTCTTCAGATAAAATTTTAAATCCCCAATCTCGTTCCATAGCCTACTTTGGGAGGTCATTAAACTTCACTTGCTTTCTTTATTATATTTCTACACCTTTATTTTTCATGGTTTCAAGTTCACACCTATAAAATGCATTTGTATAAATCCCGGGAAAACAAACCCATCCCCATAATTCAAATAAATTATTTCATTTTCAGCTGAAATAGCTTAATATAAAAATCTTGGATTTTATTAGGTTAGATTAATATTAGTATGCACATTTTTCTGATTCTCATCCTTTAGCACTTCTTAGAGGAAGAAGGTACATCTGTGTGTGATTAAACCATTAGTTGCTTATTCCTATGGTACTGCAAGTTTTGTGAGAGTAAGAATTTTTCTGAAAGTATCTCTGGTTCATAATGTATACAATGATACATTTTAAAGCTCTGTAATTATTACTGTGTAAATAAATGAGTCAAATAATATTTATAAGTGGGATTGAATTTCATCATTTATATAGTTATCTCCATTGAATTATACTAATTTTTAGAATAGTAATAAACTGTTTATGATTTCAACTTAAGCTACTATTCATAGTAACTCATAAACAGAGGTATTTTGATACTTGAGAAAGATAAGAAAATTGAATGAGCAATATGTAATCTACAAAGAATGTTTATATTTCATTGATATAAAAAGATAAAAATATAAAAGTGAATTTGAATATACTTCATACTTTCTGAACATATATATCAAAATAAATTTCATGATCATAAGAAATGGAAATATTTAATCACTAAAATCTTTAATTCCCAATGCAATGGTGAAAAAATGTTACAAACTCATTCTTCTATAAGTATGCAAACTCTAAAAAATAATGAAAGCTATATAAAACTTCTGAAAGATTCCATGATCATAGAATATTTCTGTAGGTTAACTTAAAATTAGTTCTCTAAGTTATTTATTATAAAAGCCAATGAAAGCTAGTGGATTTTAAGAATATTAAAATAGGAAAGAGTCATTTGGCAATTCTGATCCAAAGATTCACAAGCATAATTATAAGTCAGGTTTTTTAAAACTCTAATCTAAATCCCACTGAGCATTTACTTTGAAGGCAGCAATAATAAATTCAAAGAGAGGACAGAATCCATAGGGTGAGAATAAAAGATCAACATCTGTTCCAAGTCTCCTTGTACGCTGATATCCAAGCAATTACACAGATTGAGCAACTGAGAATTGAGTTTACAATCTTACTGCAAAATTTTAAAGAACTTTATACTTCAGTCCTTTCATTTTCATGTGACTTAATCTGTGTTCATGTTCCAACCTGTCCTCTGAATTCTTCAGAGCTGATTAATTTTTCTAATGTCATATGTGCCTCAGGCAGCATCAGCTATCAGGGCTCTGCACACCTACCAGCTAATTGGTGGAACTGCTTTCCATAAAATATTCATACCAGGAACTATTTTTAAAGTTAATTTCAAAACTATTTCTCTTTTCATTTTTATATCAAATATTGCTATTGAAATTTTATGTGATATCTCTACTTACAGAAAAACCCAAAAGGTATTGCAAGTTATGAACTTTCCTTAGAGGAAAAGATGGTCTGACTTCTCAGTCTCTGTCTATTCTACACTGCAGCTTTGTTTGACTAAGCTTAGGCGTGTACTGCCAGTCACAGAAGATGTCATGTGAAATTGAACATTTATTTTTTAAAGCACTTTGATATTTTCAAGTAAAACATGTTTATTTTCTGTAAGTCCTTTGGTTTTGAAGAAAAAATATGTAACATCGCTGCACATAATTTATCACACCCATTTTCTTTCATTTTGCAATTTTATGGTTCAAAAATTATTCTATAAAACTAGTGTAACATTTGAGCAAGGTTAGAACTTTACCATTGTAATGTATCTTATTTAAGGAGGCATGGAAAACAAAATATCCAAATTATAGCCCTAAGTGAACTTATTTAGTAATTTAATAACTAATTTTTAAGTAAAAGTAATTTGAATAATGGTATTAACTCATATTAATTGAATGATTAAATCTGGCTATTTATTTCAAACTCCTGTAGAAATTAAAGCTTCAATAAACAGTAGCAATTTGAATATTAGTTTCTCTTGATTATGAACTCCCATTGATTGAATACATATTTATCTATATGTATTATAGTTATGTTTCAATGAGTTTTTCTACAATAAATATGATAGAGGGTGCTCAAATTGTATATGTAAACTCCCAACTATGAAAGAAAAATAATAATTGAACACTTTATATCTATTCATGCATTTAGTTTTCTAAACATTATTAAACACTTCAAGGAGGAAAAACATAAGGAATGTAAATTTTGTGGAAGCAGGCAAGAAAAAGAAATAAAATATAACTTTTAAGACAAAGTATTGGCTCTATTAAAGGGCTACATAAGTCTTAAAAATGGATAGTTTATGCCACACTGAATAGAATAGTATCAATATTTCATGGATGCTTTTATGCTGAGCATTGGTTCTCATGCCTTGTATAAAAAGTGTCTATAAACCAAACAATTATAAGAATTATGCATTAATCTTTATATATATATAAATGTAGCAACTGTAACAGGTATGCTAGTAATACTAACACTGTTTTTGTACTTCACTTACATTACTGGCAAAGTAATCTAAATGATTTTTATAACACATTAAAAAGCAACTGAAAGGCCTGGAGTTTAGCTCAGAGGCAAAAGCACCTGCCTGGCAAGCGCGAGGTTGTGAGTTCAAACCCCTGTACAAAAAAAAAAAAGTACAGATATAAAAAGAAACTGAGATTGTGGATCTGAACACAAAAACTGTGTTTAAAAAATATCTTCTAACAAAGTAAGTTGGATGCATGTTCAAATTGGAGATTTACAAAAAACTTGAAACTTCGTAGAAAGTGGTGGCACACACTTGTAATCTCAGCACGCAGGAGGTGGAGACTGGAGGATTTGCTGAGTTCGAGGTTAGTTGGGGCCACAAAGTGAGTTCAAGGCCAGCCTGAACTGCACAGCGCAACCGTCTCAAAAAGACCCCCAAAAAAAAGAGAGAGAGAGAGAGAGATGCAAAAATATTATGCTTACTCAATTATTAGTGCTTTTTTGCAGCTCTGAGTATTTCTTTGAGTCCGTAAGCTGTAATGGCTGTTTAGGCTGAAACAGTTTCCATAGTATTTGTGATTATATTTCTCTACTTATGAACAATTAATTCTCTTAGGAGTTGCTTACCTAAGAATATCTTTATTAGGTATTTAATATTGAGGTATTACTTGACTGGGTATAAAATTATAGATTTCCCTACTGGAGGGTGCAAAACTCCAAATCATTTGTGAATTGAATCAGAAAATATGTCATGTAAGAAAGCAATTTGGAATGTTTCTTTTAGAAATTATATCACTGATTTATATTTTCATATTTATAATTTATCACTTCTATTAAGAAAAACATTGCAACAATATAGGAGATGTGGTCTTTCTCTTGAGCACTTCATCAAGGAAATGGAATTTAAAACATAAGATTATTAAAAGATGCAAATTGTTTTCTATGATCAATTTTTTGACAATGAAGATAAAAAGTTATCAGAAAATTAAATTTTTTAAATTTATATACTTATGGAACAATGATTTAACCTTCATTTTGGATTCATTCTGCCTAATTACTAATATTTTAATCTAATGTGTTTTTAAATAAGTATGGTGAAGAGTCCAGTGAATTTCAAAATCTATAAAATAAAGGTAATACAAACACTAAATCAAGTAAACAGAATAAATGTAATAACAAAAGAATTCAGAAACTAATTGTAGAAAATATATTAAATAATTTGAATGAAAAACTCAAGCCTTCTCATCAAAATGCTTCTTAAAGAATGAGAGTAATAAGTAAATATGTAATTAAAATTATCACTGCAGAAGAGCAGAAACTAGTAAAGTATGTAACAATTAAATTTGCTAAACTATTAAAAAGCCTAATTTAGATTTCCTTCATTTGTAATGCAAACTAAAAATTCCACAGAAGGCAAAAATTTTCAACAAATTATAGCACTGTGGCAGTTAGTATCATCTTGAAAGACTGAGATTTGCTCTGGTGAGTGGTGGAGCCTATTTCTCTGTGTATGTGCATGCGTCATGGATTGGGAGAGGCGTCTATGTCAGATTCTTCTCCCTGCATCTCTGCCGATGTTTAGTTCCAAGAGGAATAAAATAGTAGTGATTTTTTCTGCCACAATCTTTTAACATATTTCTGCCTTAAACCCAGAATATCATGAACTGAATTGCTTAACTCTCCCCTCTAAATTGTGAGTGTTTGTTATTTGCCCAGCAGTGGCAAAGAGGACTACTATAAAAATAAAACAAGATTATAATATTGTAAGTTCCTGACTTACAAATAAGTTCCATTCAGGGAGAAGGTTTGTAAGTCAGAATTGTTCATAATCCACAAAGCGAATCGGAGAGTACATTTGTGAAAGTTGACCACTCGAATATTCAGATGTTCTGGAGTTACTCTATTAGAATTTCACACGAAACCATGCTATTATTTACTATAAAAGTAAAAAATACATTTTTGTGAATGTAAAATTCATCATCTATACATATTCACAAAATAATTCAGAAAAAAGTAGGCAAAAATTATAATAAAGACTAGCATTTAGACAACATTTAAATGTACACTGTTTATATTTAATCAGAGAATACATAATTTCCCATTGTTCATAAGGTCTTTTCTTTATTTTTGATTTAACATAATTATTAATTTGATGTAAGTTGTTAAGGATAAAAAAAGAAATTTTAAAAACATGATATTGAAACATCCTAATGTCATATTAAGAAAAAAAGTATTTAAACTTAAACAGTTTGCAACATGAGGTCTTGCGTTTGATCCCCGTTACCAAAATAAGTAAATAAATGCATAAAAATTAAATTAAATAGATTACTTGACAATTCATGAGACCTTGACAATACATCTTATAGGCTTGACTTTATAATACTCTTTATGTATGATGTTTCTAATAAAGGAATCCAAATAAAGACAAAAACAGAAAATATAAAATGGATTTGTGGATTTGTGGGCTTGTTTAAAAGAAAATACTTTTAATTTAGAAGCACAAAAGTGTTATTACAGTAAATAATAAGAATTATATAAACATCAATAATTATTTTATAATTTGTTTTTTCTTTGTAAAAAATTTTAAAATATTATATTATTCTTTAATGCCATTATCTAAATGAAATTTATTCATAATGTTAATGCACATTTTTATAGTAATTTATCCCAGGTAGTGATACTAGAAAACGGAGGAGTTCAGTGTTTTTCTCCATTAGCAACATAAATATGTTCTCTCATCTGTTTCTGTGTTTATATATTGGATTTAGAGAAATAGATTTATCAAGGAACTCATTTGAATGGAAATTTAATTATTGGGTGAAACCTGAAAATTCCTTAAATTATAAGTGTTTTACAGATTCCAAATTTTCACTTGCAGTATGAAACGCATAAAGACATTTTTGAAATGACAACTATTTGTTTAATGTTCCATGTATTATAAGATATAATAGTTTTTCTTAGTTCATTGAAAAGAAAGATTTGTTTTATTATCTGTTCATTTCTTTTTTGCAACAATTTTTTGGTTTATGTCTTTTACTCTGAGAAACTGCTTGGAAGATAATCATACACAGTATGATGACTACTGTTATTCTCTTTCTATTTGATTATGAAATTTTATTTTGTCATGAAATAAAAACCAAAAATGTTTTGGAACAAGTAGCATACCACTTTATTTTAAAATATCAAATGGTGTTTATTTTGCTTACTCTGTTTTAGTATGTGAATAACTAGTGCAGTTCTGTACCTGGAAAAGTTTTGGACAACTTCATATTACAGAACCATAATCTTACCTTTATTTTTCAATTCTGTTCCTTTTCTCTCATGCACAAACTATAGACTCAAGCATATATTTTTTTGCCTAGAATGTGCCCTGTGATACCAGGATGTAATGAGTGTGGAGACGCTGTGTATCTCCATTCCTCCAGCACGGTGCACGTTACCCCCGCGTTCAGCAGTCTCCAGCTCTTAGCTGCACCACACTGTATCTTAGTTTCCAAAGATCACTTAGCAGTTAAAGGGCACATATTAACAGGGCAGCCACATATAGGAGTTTATTGAGGAAAAGGCACCAAGGAACTCAAATTTTGCCGCAAAATAGTTTAGCCTGATGAGCTATGTTTGTCTTGTTTTCCTCATATAACGAGGACAAGTGCTTTGCTGAGACTATATCACAGTTTAATTTATTCCTCCAAAAACTATAACACATAGAACCAACTGTGACATTGAAGAAATAAAAAGACAAATGAAGGAAGGGCCTAGGTAGAAATGCATGCCAGGTCTTGAAAATTTCTAGGTTCCTCCTTCGTGGAAAACAAGGATATTACGTGGCTGTATTATGTTCACTTACCATGGCAAGAAACTGGATGGTAAATTTCTCAAGAAACAAAAAGGCTGTATTACTAGAGCATAATTATATCAAAATAAAATCTTGTGATAAAAATGTTCAACTTCATATTCATAATAAGTATTTGAGAAACATTTGAATAATAAAGAGGTGAAGATATTAAGAAAAGAAAAATCCAGGCATAATTATTTTTGATGCACATCAAACCTAAGTATTTTGTCTTTATTTGAGGAATAAGACAAAACAACAATGAAACATAGCTCCTACATTTTAACTGACCACTGCCAATGACTGAAGATCTGTTATAACTCTCAAACTTCTTCCTATTACTCCTCTCCATTTCAGTTAGTAGAACTCTTGAATATTCTAGTTTATTTTTTTAGTTATAAACATATTTTTAATTCAATGCTGATTTTATTACAGCTAAATAAAGCAATGCACCAGCGGAACTACAGGGCAAAAGCTAAGAAAGAAGGCTTTTCTACCAATCTCTTTTCCACATCTCCTCTCAGAAAAGGTGGGTTAACAACTGTCATCCAAAAAAAACAAGGGAAAAGAGCATGGGGGTGGAATTTATGTGGTAGGAGGGAAGGCAATCCCTCCCTCCTCTCTTCAGTGTACGACCTCATCACCATGTGCATCCAAGATGGCATTAATGTCCTGCCCAGTCTCCCAGATCTTCAGGCACAGAAGACACTTTGTAATTCTTGATAGACTGTGTCAACTTGAGAAGCTAAGAAGTTAAATTAAGCAACTAAGCAGGGAACCAGAGTCTTCACTTAGTAAATATCCTCATCCTATGCAAGGGGAGAGCAAGGAGATGGTGTAAATGCTATACTGGACCTCGGGGTAGTAGCCCGCTTATACTATAAAGGAGGAAAAGAGGCTTGCTCCGCAATTCCTACTCTTGTTGCTTTTGCTGTCTTCTGCTGCCCTTAACTGTTACCTCTCGCCACGCCACCTTGCCTTGGAGCCAGATGATTAAGAACTGAAACCTCCACAGAGGTTTCCTTAGTTCACTGAAAATAAAGATTAAGCCATATAAATGTTTCCTTTCTTACCTTTGAGTGTCAGGTGTTTTGTCCTAGTAATGAGAGAAAATCAACTAAGATAAACTATTGAGAAATGGGGACATGGAGCTTCCACTCACAAGGCTAAGGTCTTTGGGATGTCCTGGAAAGCGATACTGAGCACAGTTTGATGTTCTATTTTCACTAAATGTAGAATCCGCAGGGATTGCAATGTCCCCCACCACAATCAGCAGCATACAGCATAGAGCCAAGAGCACCATCTCTCCTGTGTGGGTGCCACCGCCAGCTGGACCAGCTGGCAGGGGTTAGGAGGACATGCTAAAAAATTCATAAATATCTAATTTTGTATTTTTTTAAAAAATAGTCGTGATAGAATATAAATTCCATAATGGCAGAAATTCTTTAAATGATACACATGACTATATTGTCATATAATGTTAAAAAGAAAAGTTCCAAGCATACATCACATCGGATCTTTCAACAGCCTGAAAACAAAAAGAATTTAACAATGGACCAACAGAAGACTACAGCAAAAATACAGATGATAGTAGACATATCTAAAGATGCCCAATTCTACTAAAAGTTTGGAAAGTTTCTCAGTTGTAAATGCTAAAACCTGTGAAACAGAGTTTTAAGAAATAGCTAAATCATTGAAGATAAACACAATCTGTTGATACGGGTATATATTGACACAACTCTGGTAAAAGCAGTTTGACATCTGTGCTCCCAGTACTCAAGAGGCTGAGGCAAAATGATCCCTGTAAGTTCAGGGGCAACTTAAACTACATGGTGAGACCCTGTTCCATTAGGAGTAGAAACAATATGAACATTCAGTTTTATTCCATGGCGTCTTAGACAACAGCCACAAAAGCATTTATTATTACATGTTTTAACTTCCACTACCTAGAAAGAAGCATAATGCTACTGGAATTCTTTGGGTTCTAGATCATTCATTTCAAATACAGTAATAAAAGCCATATTCATATGAAATAGCCATCAGTCAAGTTTGGATGGGCCAATACTACATCATTTCATGGTATAGTACTCATGCATGTTTCATGGGAAAAGATGTTATGTGGAACATATTATCAACTACATTATGAAATTCATATAAGAGCTCTCAAAATTTCTGAAGAGAGATAAAGATTTTTCAGCAGATGGTAACAGATTATTTATAAATAATAATGTCATATGACTTTGGGACATCAAATGAACACATCTTTAATAAGCAATGTTATATAAAATCTATCAAGTATGGGTATATTCAGAAGCATCCCATCAGAAAATAGAAAGGTATGAAGTGTAGAAGCCGCCATTAAAAGGAAATTGTCAGGAAACAAAATTGAATTTCAAGAGAAGTTCACGTGTTCCATCATAATTCAGTATGACATGGTTACTTTTCCCTGAGATGCTATTTATTGACACAACTGTGGATCACTTAAAACTAACTTATGAAATACTCATCAATGTCATCAATACTTACCTATATTCTTACCCAGGAGGTTCCTGAAAAGGACATTCTCCTTTTGAGCAGTACTTCAAGTAGTGGACCTAATTATAAATTATATGAGAACAAAAATAGCTCATAGTGCAACTCATGCAATATTCCTTATTGTTCAAAACCATAGCAGGTAAAGGAAACTGGAATTTTTAGGGCAGGATAAGACGTCTTGGCTACTCTTCTTGCTGATGCAAAGTATCTAACACCTAAAGATAAAAGAAGAAAAAGGTTTATTGTAGCTTATACTTTGTAGAAATTTCAGTTCACAGTTAGGTGGCTCAAAGGCATCACAGAAGAAACTGTTCGTGGCAGGCAGAAGGCAGCAAAGTGGTAAAAAAGGAAATAACACCAGCCTTCCTTTCGTTCCCTATATTTCATCCAGGCTATGCGTTCCTAGTGTGGGAAGCACAGCCACGTTGGGGCATCCTTAATCTTAGCATTGCACCATGAATCAATCCCAGCATCACATCCTCTAGATCCAGCCACCTACCAAAAGTACTTTCTTGCTTTTTCCTTTTATAGTAATAGCTCTATTCCATTTTCCCCAGTGTTACAGTCTACCAGTCGATAGGCAAGGAATAGCGTAGACCCCCAATTGATTTATTGTTGAAGGAGCACAGAAAGAAAACCTCCTGCAAGTTTATGAACCCAGAACCCAAAGAGAGAAGAAAGAATGTTGATTGAGAGTTGAAAAGTACTATGTTTTGAATCAGAGTGGCAAAAAGTGTTTTAAATTTTCCACATATAAAGAGATTTCCAAAAAGGAGCAAGCAGGTGAGCAATGCAGACATGCATAAGAACGTGACTGTTTGGGATACTTGTATTCTTGGTGACATTTCCCTTCAGAGGCCATGTTGTACATTTTACTCTGTAGATCTGATGTGAGATTGGCAAACTTTGCCCTCCTGCCTGCTGTGTGAGGCCTTCCTACATCCCAATAGTCAGCACTGAAGAACTTACTTGTAATGTTTTGGGCAAGAGCTGGACACATTGACATCAATTTCAGGAAATTTGCAGGCATTATTTTTCAAATTTTTCTTTCCTCAATTTTTATCTGGTATAATTACAAGTAAATATGTTATAATGTTTGATACTATTCGACAGCTTTTTCACATGTCTTTTGTTTCTTCACTATTATTTTTTTCTCTGTCTTAGTTTGGCAATTCCCACTGAAGAGTCATTAAGTTCACTGATTATTTCCTTAACTAACTTGATTATACTGATGAATTTAGTGAAGATATTCTTATACTGTGTTATATATTTTTAATTTCTATAATTTTCATTTTATTCTTTATTAGAATTTCCAACACTCTGCTAAAAGTATATATGTGACCTTGTGCAATTTTCCTATTCCATTACAGCTTGTAGATCATTAAGTATATTATTAAGAGTTATTTTAGACTCTTATTATTTAAGAAAAAAAAGACAGAAAAGAAAAACAGAAAGAAAAAGAGACAAAAACAAAACAACAACAACAAACCCAAAAGAAAAAACAATAAAGGCTTTGAAAACAAGATGATAGGAATTTAACAATGGTTGTTATATTGCACATTGTTAGCTTCAAAAGGGTTGCTTAAATGCTTTCCAGATAGTTAAGTTTCATATCTGAGTCTGCTTACAATAAACTTTCTTTCTCTTGGGAGTGATTTTATTTGTTTTCTTTTTCTTTTTGGTAGTTTTTTTTTCTTTGAGTGACTTATAAATTTGTGATGAAACTGGCATACTGTGTAGAATAAAAAGAGAAATATTTAAGTAATATATATAAGCCATAAAGTGTTAATAACTTTCTTTCTGCTCAGTCTTTAATTTGAAAATTTTTATACAACCTAGTTGAGAATTTTGGTTGCATTTGAGACTTGTATTTGCTATGATTATCTTTACTACCCCATCATTTTCATTTGGTCTACATTTTATCAGTAATTTTTTTTTCATTCTGAATTTTAAGTTTCTCTTGCTGCTGTGACTCACAGATAGCAACTTCCTAAGGTTTTTCTTCCTTTTTTACCTGTTTTTTAGTAGTTTAATGATATCATTGAGACTCATCTGGTTTGGTGATGATCTGGTGTTATTATAGCACCTGTTTTTCTGTTTAAAACTCAGTCTCAAACATGTGGAATGTCTCTGGTTTTGTGCATGTATGTAGTCTTCTCTGTCTTTTGTTCTTCTTTTGGACTTAGTGCTTAATCCAGATGTAAACTTTTACTTTCTTTCTTCATTACTGTGCCTTAGCTGAAAGAAATACCAAATATTTACTAAAGCCAGTGACATCGTATTTTTCCCAAATGGTCTATGGTGGAGTTAGAGCAAAAGGGTAAAGTAAGTGTCCCGGTGCAGCTAGTGTTCTACATTGTTTATGCAATTCAGACTTTTTTTCAGTCTGTCCTGTGGGTTGCGGTGAGTTTACTGGAAAAATAAGAAATAAAACATACTGATTTTCTATGATTTCTGTAGCTCCCAATAGTTTCATAGTGTCCTGACCCTCAGTTAAATGCATATGATTTTGTGTGTGCTTTCTCGCTTATACCCTGTGATTTTCCTGAGATTTTTGTTTCAGTTTATTCTGGGACCATGACTTATCAATCAAAAAATGATAAAGGCAAAATTACACAGCAACTCTTGTTTTATTGAAAAAGTAGGAAATTCTTCTAAATTTCTGTACTGAAGAGGAAAATGGATGCATAATATTTATTTTAGTACAACAGATAATTCCTTGGTTCCTAAAATTTTATACTGATGTATATTATGTGTAGTACAGGTGGAATTTTAAGATATTAGAAGTATTAGAAGTATATCAAAAAATGTTCATTGTTACACAGTTTCCTTTGAAAAAGAACAATCATTGTCACTTGTATGACTAACAACTATTTTCACAGGTAAAATGATTAAGAATTCAGAATTTTAAGGGTCTAAATTGTAAAGTTAATATGAATCACTTGTTGATGGGTGTTTAGAAGATACCAATGTTTATATATCAATAATTAAAAGTTTTATGCAACATTCTTGGGATATCATTAAATAATTTGATAAATTTTAATTTTATGCAGAATATGATTAATGTTATTTGGGAAAAACAAAATAAAACTGATTGATTACATTTTTTAAAATTCTGATATATCCCTACTTTTTTGAGTACAACTTTTGACTGTCATTAGAAAATGAAATTGTGTCTATTTCAGTTACAGGATAACTAACTCACAATGGTTGAAAAATGTATTGATGAATAAAGATATTTTGCACAATAAGAGTTCAAATGGATTAAACCTACTCTTCAAATAGTATAAGCCTCTGTCAGGTGCAAGTAGAGAGTCACTGTGCTTTTATGTGAGACAGTGATATATAAATCGCAGAGCATTTTCACATCATGGGATATATGATCGCTATTCTTAATTAGACTCTTTTACAGCATTTCAAAGAATCCTGGTAAAAGAGTTAAAAATACATATACCAATTCTACCCATAATAAATATTTTAGGTTATATATCTCAATTTATAGTACTGATTTTGATGCTGATGATTAAATATTTATATAACTTACTCATTTCTTTGACAAAGTTATGCCAGTGCTAACTTTGAGCTGTGGTGTTAAGTCACATAGCAAGAAAGATGAGTCATCATTCCAGAGATCAAATAGTAATTAATAAGGGAAATACAGGGGATTAAATCAGATTCAGTGGGATTAATGTTGTAATGGAGGGATGACCAGTATAATTTTGGTATGTCTTAAGAGGATTATTTGGCTCTGTGCTTAATGGCTAGGGAGACTGAAGCAGATGGCTGTTAGAGCAAAACTGTATAGTGCCTCCAGAGTTAAGCAAATGACAGAGAATAAGGGAAATCATTGAGTCAGTGAGGCATAAATAAAAATCTACTTTTGGGGTAATAGAGTACACTGCTTTAAACAAAAAGAAAACCAGTCAAGTGATTTGTCCATGTCAGAGTTCCAGCAAATAAATGCCACATCAAATAAATGCCAACAGTAAAGTCTCTAACGTTTATCCACTTTTAATTTCAGATCATACAACTACCTTGGAAACCCTTTGTTACTCACTACATTTGCCAGAAAGTTTTCATATTTATTGAATGAGTATCATAAAATCGATTTATTTTTTACAGTCACTTTTCTTACCACAGTGATATATGTGCACCCATGTTTATAGCGGCACAATTTGTAATAGCCAGATCTTGGAAACAACCTAAGTGCCCATCAACCAAGGAATGGATAAAAAGTTGTGGTATTTTTATACAATAGAGTACTACTCAGCTATAAAGAATGATCACATTGAGATATTTATAATTAAATGGATGCATATTGAACATATACTCATAAGTGAAATAAATCAAACTCACATGTATAAATACCATATAGTCCCCCTAATGTAAGAAATGGTAAGAGTACAGAAGATTTTATGGAAATCATGGTTCACCATTATACTGCTTTGATGTCTTATGTCTTCATTCATTGGTTCAAATGGTTTTATTCTGTTTTGTTTGATCTTAATATATGTGATCATATGAATAGTTACTTTGAAGACAAGACAATATGGCAGCCAGTATTGATTTAATATCATCTTGCTCTGAAGTCCTACCATGCTTTTGTTTTTCTATTACCATTGGTTCTTTCACGTTGTGTCTTATTGGATTTTAATATGTATGATAGTAAAAATAAAATATTTATGGAAAATGAGATAATATAGCAGCTATTGTTCATCTTTGGTTATATGGTTCAGAATGCCTTGGAATACTTCCATTCTCTTGAGTTGTTTGTTCTACTTTGTTATGTTTGACATTATTGTGTGTAAAGCTAAGCTCAACTATTTCAAACAAAGAGACATTATGATAGCTACTGTTAATATACAATTGTCTTGTTGTGAAGAGTGCTGTTTGGCATACATTGTGCTTTGATCTGTCCTCTTGTTTTATTCTCTTTAAAATAAAAAAAAATAATCTGACTGAAAATACATATTTATGTGTAACTACTAAAAGACTGGTAATTACTTGATTAACAAAGAAATGGTAGGCAAAACAACAGCTCAGCCAAGATATTCATGCCCTAATCCCTGGGAAGACTTTCAAATTACATAGAAAAGAGACAGTATAAGACAAACATAAAATTGCTACTAGAAATACCATAAAAATAGGGATACTGTCTTGGATTGTCTCTGTGGGAACAGTGTAAACACAGGTACCTCACTGAGAAAGATTGAGACAAAAATCAGATCAAATCACAGACATAAGATGAAGGAAGGAAGGTCAGAGTGAGAACTAGTCTTTGCTTTCAAGGTAGGAAATCAGGGCCAAAAGTCAAGGAATGTAGTCAGCATTTAAATTTTAAAACAGGTAAGGAAGTAGATTTTTCCAGAAAGCATCAAGTGTAGAAGAGACTTAATTAATCTGATTGAGTCTCAACCCAGACCTCTGAAAGCACAGACCTGTTAGGTATTTTGTTTTAAAACTCTAAGTCTGTTACTTTTCAAAAGAATACAAACCTAACACAACTAATTTTGAATACTTTATAACCAGCCAGTTTACATAAGGAAGTTTTTAAAAATTTCATTTCAAAATAGACTTTCCTGGTGGGAGAGCATGACTTGGAAATGTACATTTTTCACAGAAGTTTCCTGTGGGAGTAGAAATTGTATAAATGAAAGCCCAATGTGTTGACTACATGATAGAACTAAAGCACAGTGTCCTTGGAAGAATTTAATTAATCATAGGATCCTTGAAATGGGAATAAATAAAAAAGCTCTGTAAAAACCAACTTAATATTTATATTAGCAAACAAAATTCAAATACATTATTGTAGGTACTTCTCAGTAATTTGTTATTGTTGAGAATCAGAATGTTTGAGTATAATAATCCCAGAGAAGAAAACAATGGAATGACATTCTACCCTACATTTTCCTCCAAATGATCATATTGAGAGAAAGCTTTTGTAGTAAGAGTAAAGAAAAATAGAGGTTTTAACTATAGGGAGTAAGGAGATTTGACTTAATAAGTCATTGCTGCTTTGCATGTGAAGATTTTCGTTTTGTTCTTATTTAAAATCCACCCATTTATTACAAGTCTCAGAGTCCTTCTCTTCTTATGTTCCTAATCTTTTACATATGATACCTATAGATAAGATGAACTCAATGTTATTTTAACTCCATGATAAGCATGAATAACTGGGTTTTGCTGTCAGCTACTGTGGCCGTTTCTTTAAGAAAATGTGTGTCACATTATATGCTTAGAAATCTTTATGCTTAAATTCATGTTCTGAACAAAATCTGGCCTTTAAACCTGTTAAACTTTTTTTTTTAATTTTGAAGATAGTAGAAATACAACAGAACAAGACAGAACAAAGCCAATTGAGACAGTGCAGAGAATTTGGTACAGAACTTCACAGCAGGTTACTGGGATAACTGTCACAGGTAGCACAGTATATCTCACTATCTTCACAATGGTTGTTTAGTCAATTAGGTACAGCAAAATCAAACCAAAGACAGAACATTATAAAATCAATTGAAAGAGAACATTGAATAGAGTAAAGTAATTAATCATGATGAAACAAAACTGAAAACAACACTTGCTTTCAAAGAAAATATAGAGGAGATCCCCCATATTTGCTATATTGCATACAGTCATCCTACCAAGAAATGCTCATACCTCTGTCCCCAGTTGCTACCTGGTGGGGGGTGCTGGGATGTTTGATTCCAAGCACACACACCGATATGATCACAGGAGGCACTACTGGGTCTTCTCCTGGCTCACGCTGGAAGAAGGCGCTTACCAAGAAGGTGGGTGAATTGCTTCTTTGTGCAGGCACCTGGGTTCCACCATGTCCGTGGCCAGATCTCAGGGGCTGCTTTTTGGTTCTCCTCTTGGCTCTTAACAAAACAAAAAGGAAGGCTCTTAACAAAAACCTGTTAGACTTTTAGAGGACTCTCCAGGAACCTTTGGAAAAACCACCATATTACAAAACACTACAAATAGTCATACATACATATTATTAGCCATAAGGAGAAAAATAAGTACATATTTTACAGACTGTAACCAAAATGTATCAATCTCAATAAATATATTAAGGGGCTGAAGATATAGCTCAGGGGCACAGTGCCTATATAGCAAGCTCAAGGTTCTGAGTTCCATTCCCAGTACCAAAAAAAAAAAAAAAAGAATAAATATATTAAATATGCTTAATTTTGTAACTAATCATGAAAATATAAGTTATAAATACAAAAACTGTAGATATCTAAGCTTTCTAAAAATTGAAAGAGTATGGAGTGTGATAGTCAGCCTCCATGACAACCCCCACTGTTCCTGCTTTCTGGTGCCATCACACTGACATTATGCCCTCCAGATGGGATGAAGAATGGCCAGTGTGACCAATAGAATGGCAGAAGTAATTTTTGCATTTTTGCAATTGCCTCCTTGCTCTCTCAGAATGATAAATCTGGAGCAAGATAGTTGTCATGCAATTCATGAGAATACTTAGAAAACACCTGTAGACAAGAACGGAACCAGCTTAGCTAACACGCATTACCAATTTGCTTCCCATTGGTAAATGTCACTACCTGTTGTTCAGACTTCCATCTTCCTTTTGAACAAATCACCTTCAAATCTGATTTTATAACATTTGGAAGGGTTTTAAGACTATAGTCCCAGATTATATTTGAATATACTTTAATGAGAAATTCTGAGCCAAAATTGCCTGGCTGAGCAGCTCCTTTATTCTTAACCCATGAGAGATGATAATTTGAGAGATGATAGCTATCTATTGTTTTAATTAAATAAGATTTAGAAAAGTTTATTTACAATAAATGACTACTTTCATATATCTATTTTGAAAGTATAATTTAGTGAACATAATTTGGATTGAAATGGTACTCTTGTCTATGTTGAAAATAGTATATCATATTGCTCAGCAAACATAACTATACATAGCATGTGACAAATTCAGAATAACTTTAATCATAATAGCAAAATGGGGACAACCTAAATGACATAACTAGAGAAGAATTCATAAGCAAAATGCAATATAATTATATAGTGGATACAATCTAGCAATGAAAATATGCTAAATACAACTGGGATAGATTTTTAAACCAAGCAAAATACAATATGAAAATATTTTATGTAAGTTTCAGAAACAGAGAAAATTGACTATTAGGGAGCTAGACATAAGTAACAAAAAAGAAAGGAAGTGGTGCTTTTAGAAGGATTAATATTATTATTAAATATATACCTGACTTTCAAAATTAAAAAAATATTGACTTTGAGATATTCATTGTGTTGACAGAAGTCGTTTCTTGGATTGTCGCAATATTCAATTTATTGATTTGTTTTGTAGTTACAGATTTACATAGGTATTTGCCTTATACTTATTTAACTCTGTGTATATCATGTTTATTTTTTGGGATATATGGTCATGCAATGCTTAACAATGGGGATGCAGTCTTAGAAATGCCTCATTAGACTGTGTTACTCTGTAAACATCATTGAGCATAGTTACACAAATCAAATTGATATAGAACAATCATTTCACATAGAACATGACACATAATCACTCTACCATTGATCTACATCTCCAACCTTTTCTTTTCTTTTTATTTGGAGACAAGGTCTTGCTAACCTGGCTAGGCTGGCCTCTAATTTCTAATAATCCCTCCTCAGACTCTCAAATGGCTGAGATTAGAGCTGTGTAGCATTATTCCTTGTACCATAAACCCCTGTGATATGATCAAATGTTGCAGTATATACAAGATATATGTGGCTTCTTCCAGTGTGACACAGTTTGCAGCTTAACAACAAATTTCTTTTTAAGAACTCAGACTATAATTTGAAATAATGATAAAGAGTACAATAATCAGTATATAGTTGTTTATTAATGTTATAAAGCTACATACTGTATGCAATTCTATATCCTGTACTTTCATATAGCTAGGTTTGAAGTATGCTTATTTTCACTAGCATCAGCAAAAACACATGAGTAATGCATTATTCTGTCATCTATGCTATTAGTTATTGACTGATACATAGGTTAATGGTACATGATTGTATTTTACACTATACATTCACTTAATAAGTAGTATCTAGCATTTACTGAGTACCAGAAAAATATTCTAATAGCTTTACAAATGTTAGTTTATAGTTTAAAATTACTTCTGCTGGCTCAATTTTATGGATTGTGAAGCTGAAACAGAGATGTAAGTAAACCACTGACAGTTGTTTCACCAACTTTCCTGTTGCTGAGGCAAAACACCCCACATAATTTAAAGAGGGAGAAATTTAACTCAGGTAATGGCTTCAGATGTTGCCATCCATGATTGCCTCTCTTAGGTCACAAATGTCAGGCAGGAAGTTCATGGTAGACCAAAATTGCTGACTTCAGGATTCCAGGAAGACATGTATAGTTCAAATGCACACCCTCAGCGGCCTACCTCCTGCAACTGGATCCTGTATTGTAGCTGCTCATTCAGCTCTAAAAGTCAGTGGATTTATTCATTGACATTTTTAGCACTCCAATACCCAATAACCTCCCCAGGAGACTGTATATTACATCAACTTGAAAATTAGGATTAACTGACAAAACAATCATACTGTGAGAGAGTAAGAATCAAACCCAGGTACAGTGGCCCCATACCAATGTACTTAGGAACTAAGTTATCTTTATATACTGGTTCTAAGTTTTTCTTCTTGTCATTTGTTGACTTTTGCTGACTGGTTTTGTTTGCTTTAAATAGAAAGGAGCAGAGAGGAACAGTAGTGTTCCAGTTCACAAACACTTCTAATGGAGAATAATTCAGTTTGCAAACAGAAGCAAATGGCAAAATTTTGCTTGCACTCACAATGTCCACATTGGATGACTACTGTGACTGCAGCTATTTTCCCCTCATGAACATAAATAATCCCATCTTTCCCAGAATCATGGAATGAATTAAGTTGGTAAGCAAAGATATTATTGCATGATCTTATCTTTGCGTGATACTGCAACATTCAATCTACTGTGCTTCAATAACAAGGTAAGAGTTTAGAGTAGGATAACAAATATCAAAATCCTACAATTTTGAGGGCAGAAGAAAGCCTGAAAGGACAAAAAAAAATTATCAGTGGCTGTGAACATGTAAGAGCAGTAATGTATTTCTTTGATCTATTTACTACAATGGTTATCTATAAAAGTAGCACAAACAAAATTCTTTTTTAAAAATTTTATTTAAAGAGAATAAAAAAGCAAAACAGAAAACAGGGTAGCAACAATACAGAATTCCAAAGGGAAAAAAAAAACGAAGAAATCACTGCTTGATAAATTATATACTGTCATCTTGGAAATAGTTGTTCAAGTTACAAAATTAAAGCATGAAAAGTAGACATTCAAAAATGAGATTGCAAACAGTTCTGCTCAATGCTTTAACAAAAACATATTAATATGGTCATCTATCTTACACACTTAAATATACAAGTAGTTATATCCTTTAGAGCACTTTCTTTTCCTCTCTTTTACAATAGCAATTACACATTTGGGGTTTTATTACCCCTACATTTCTTATTACTTTTTACATTAGAGACACAATATGATATTTATAAATATGATCCTTATTTATTTCACTAATGAGGATAGTCTTAAGTTGTCTCCATTTACCTATGAAGGCCTCAAGATCATCCTTTTTTATAGCTGAGTAATATTCCATTGTATAAAAATACCACATCTTTTTCATTCACTCTGCAGTTGATGGGCATCTTGGTTGTTTCCAAAATTTAGCTATTACAAATTGTGCACACATATCACTGTGATATGAACTTACAATTGTGCACATATATCACTGTGATATGAACTTTTCAATTTTTCTGGGAAAATACCCAGTAGGGGAATAGCTGGATTGAATGAAGTTTCCAATCCTAGTCTTCTGAGGATTCTCCATACTGATTTATGCAGTGGTTGCACTAGTTTACACTCCCACCAACAGTGGAGCAGTGTTCCTTTTTCCCCGCAGCCTCGCCAACATTTGTTATCAGTTGATTTCTTGATGGCAGCTATTCTTTTCAGAGTGAGATGAAAAATCAATGTTGTTTTAATTTGCATTTCTCAAATGACCAGTGATGGTGAACATTTCTTCATGTATTTATTTGCCATTTGTATATCTTTCTCTGAGAACTGTGTGTTCATCTCAGATGTCCATTTTTGGAGAGGGTCTTTGAACTTGGGGATTGTTGCAGTCAGGGTTGTGCAGAGAACAATTAGAATAAGGACATGGAGTTTATGATATTATTTTTATAATGTTCACCCAGAGTTGACACAAGAAAATGCAGGAAATCTATCCACAACACTAAAGACATAGAATATTTAGCCAAGGGCCTGAATCCTACAGCGATATCCCACATGAGTCCAGATGAAGACCCAGAGCTCATGACAATGCCTCCCACAAGTCCAACTGGAAGTCTAGAACTCACAAGAAGGACTCATGCCAGTCTCTTTTATGGATCCAACCTGGGAAGGCCCAAAGGTCAGCGGTGGAAGCCAGAAAGTCGATGCCAGCAGAGTGAAGGAGCTGTGCTGGTAGCTTGAGGGTTCTACACTGGAGCTGAGAAGTCACACTCACAACAAAGACCAGGGCTGTCCTGAAAAGCACCACAGCCATCCTCAGCAACATGGAAGCCCCAAGCTCCTCTGATGACAAGCAAAATGGAGTACATGCCAGAAAGCCAGTGTGACGAACTCATCCTGGAGACCAAGCAGCATATGTCTTCCCCTCCAGAGCCAGGAAGCAATGCTCAATGTGAGGACTACAGCTTCTCCAGGAGAACCAATGGCTCAAACAGCAACACAGAGGAAAATCCACAATGCCCCAACCCATTAACACCTTTAACACACTAAAGTGAATAGCTTCTCCTTCTCCACATCTCCATTTATGCTGGCAACTTTCCTCAGGTGAAATATCTACTCTCAGTGCCATGCTGACGTAATCCAGCTGGCATTAAGTTGACCACCAGTTTTCAGTCCATAACAGGGGGCTTGATGTTTTTCAATTCTTAGTATGTTCTTGATGGAAGTTCTTTGTCTGCAGGGTTGCTAGCTAAAATTCTTTCCCATTCTGTGGGTTTTCTTTTCACTCTGTTGGTGATTTCTTTTGAAGTGCAGAAACTTTTCAATAATACGAGATCCCATTTGTTGACTCTTTGAAATGTTTCCCATGCAGTTTGTGTTTTGTTTATGAATTCTCTGCCTACCCCTATGTCTCCATGACTTCTGCCTACTTTGTCTTCCAGTAGATTTAGTGTTTCTGTTTTAATATTTAGGTCTTTGATCCATGTAGACTTTAGTTTTGTGCATAGTGATAGGCATGGATCTAGTCTTAGTCTTTGGCATGTGGAAGCCAATATTTCCAACACCTTTTATTGAAGAGGCTATTCTTCTTCCAGTGAACAGGTTTAGCCCTTTTTTCAATTATCAGGTGGCTGAGTGTCTTTGTAGTTGTGCTTGCATCTTCTAATCTGTTCCATTGATACTCAGGTCTATTTGTTTGCCAGTACAAGGCTGATTTTATTACTGTGTCTTTGTAGTACAGTTTCAAGTCAGGAATTGAGAAGCCTCCTGCCTTGCTTTTGTTGCCCAGAATTGCCTTTGCTATCTATTCTAGGTTTCTTCTGTTTCCAAATGAATTTTAGTAGTGTTTTATCTAGATCTGTGAAGTATGTCAATGGCATTTTGATTAGAATTGTGTTAAATCTGTATAACAGTTTTGGGAGTATGGTCATTTTCACAATATTGGTTGTTCCTAGCCAAAGGCAAGGAATATCCTTCCATTTTCTAATATCCTTTTCAATCTCCTTTTTCAGAATAGTACAATTTTCAGCATATAATTCTTTCACATTCTTAGGTTGATTGCTAAGTACTTCATTTTTTTAGGTGTTATTGTAAAGGGCAATATTTCTATAATTTCTTTCGAGAGAGAGAAATTATGAGTTTTTGTCTATGTACAGGAATGCTATTGATTTTTGAGCATTGACTTTGTATCCATCTACACTGCTGAATTTGTTTATTACCTCTAGTAGTCTCTTAATGGAGCTTTTTGGGTCTTCTATACAGAGTATCATGTTACCTGCAAACAGTGATAATTTAACTTCTTCCTTTCCTATCTTTATTCTTTTTATTTCTCTCTCTTGTCTGATTGCCCTGGCTAGTGTTTCCAGAACTATATTGAAAAGGAGTGGTGATAGTGGACATCCTTGTCTTGTTCCTGATTTTAAAGTGAAAGCTTTCAGTTTTTGTCTATTTAGTATGATTTTGGCTTTTGGTTTGTCACTGGTGGCCTTTATAAGGTTCAGGTAGACATAGTGTATTGTGAGTTACTGAAGGGTTTTTATCATGAACATGTGCTGGATTTTATTGAAAGCTTTTTCTGCATCTATTGAGATGACCATGTGGTTTTTATTTTTGGCTCTGTTGCTGTGGTGTATTACAATTATTGATTTGTGTATGTTAAACCATCCCTGCATTCCTGGAATGAATCCCACTTGGTCATGATGTATATTCTTGTTGATGATTTGATGCATTCTATTTGCCAGTATTTTAATGAGAATCTTTGCATCAATGTTCATTAGTGAGATTGGCCTATAGCTCTCCTTTTTGGTTGGGTCTTTCTCCAGTTTTGGTATGAGAGTAATACTTGCCTGTGGGAATGATTTAGGGAGGATTGCTTCCTTTTCAATTTCATTGATGAGTTTAAGGAGTATTGGCATCAAAGCTTCTCTAAACTTCTTGTAGAATTCAGCCATGAATCCATCAAGAGCTGGGCTTTTTTGTTGGTAAATTTTTAATTACCTTTTCAATTTCAATAGCTGATATTGGGTTGTTCAAAATTGCCATGTCTTCTTGGTTTAGCTTTGGTAGTAAATATGTTTCTAGAAATCTGTGCACTTCCTCTGTGCTTTCCATTCTATGTAAGTAGAGATTTTCAACGATCTTTTGAATTTCCATGGGATCTATAGTAATTTCCCCTTTTTCAGTCCTTATTGCATGAATTTGGGTTTTTTTTTCTCTTTCTTTATTAGGTTAGCAAGAGGTTTGTCAATTTTGTTTATTCTCTCAAAAAACAGCTTTTTGATTCATTAATTCTTTTTTTTTAGTTTTAATTGCATTGATTTCTGCTCTAATCTTTACAATTTCCTCTCTTCTATGAGCTTTGGGTTTAACTTGTTCTTCTTCTTCTAGAAGCTTAAAATGAAGCATTAGATTGTTTATTTGTGATAGTTCTGTTTTCTTGATGTGACTATTGCTATATCTTCCCTCTTAAAACTGCTTTCATTGCATCCCACAGATTACAGTATGTTCTTTATGCATTTTATTTGAATTGTAGGTATTGCTTTATTTCTTCTTTAATTTCATCTGTAGCCCACTGGTTGTTCAAAAGGCTGTTATTTAATTTCCATGTATTTATGCAGGTTTTGCAATTTCTTTTGCCATTAATTTCAATTTCAGTGCAGTGTGGTCAGATATTATGCATTGGATAATTTCAATACCTTTGTATCACTTTGGAGACTGTCCCCTGCACAACTGAGAATGTGTATTCTGATGTGGTTGGGTGGAACACTCTATAAACATCTACTAAGTCTAATTGCTCACAGGTATGATGTAGTTCTATTATATCTTTGCTGACTTTTTGTCTAGTTGATCTATCTCTTTGTGACAATGGGCTGTTAAGGTCCCCTGTATAGTTGTGTTCTTGTGTATTTAGTTTTTCATGCCCATTATTATCTGTCTTATATAGTTGGGTGGTCCTATGTTTGGTGCATATATATTTAAAATTGTAAGTTCTGTCTCTTGAATTTTTCCACTTGCAAGTATGTAGTAACCTGCTTTATCTCTTTTAATCATTTTAGGGTTTGAAGTTCACATTGTCTGCAAATAGAAAGTTACCCTGTTTTTTTCTGGGTTCCTGTTGCATGGAATACTGTTTTCCATCCTTTGACTTTTAATCTATGAGTTTCCTTTTGGGTCAGATGTGTTTCTTGTATCAGCATATTTTGGGATCATGTTTCTTGATCCATTCTGTCAACCTACTTCTTTTGATAGGTGAATTGAGGGCTTTTATGTTTATGGATATCACTGATATGTACTGGCTGGACTTTGCCATGTTATGCTCTTGTTGCTTTCTGCTTTTCCTCCTTATTTAATATTTTGTCCTACCTGGTAGTTTCTGTTGTTGTTCTGGAGATTGTGGTCATTTTTATCTCTGTCTAGTATGTCTTTCAATATTCTTTCTAGGGTTGGTTTGGTCGACATTAATTTTTTCAGTTGTTCTTTGTCATGGAAATATCTTGTTTCTCCTTTAAATTTGAATGAAACTTTTATGGAATAATATATGGTCTATTATATAGTATTGCTGGGTACATTACTCTGGGTTGGAAGCTCTTTTCTTTCAGGGCTTGAAATACCTCACTCCAAGCTTGTCTTGACTTGAGAGTTTGTTCTGAAAAATCTGCTGTGATTCTAATGGGCTTTCTTTGATAGGTGAGTTGTGCCTTTTATCTAATAGCTTTTAGTATTCTGTTTTTATGCTGTATGTGTGAGATCTTAATTATTATGTGTCTTGGTGTAGATTTATGTTGATTGTGATTGTTTGGCATTCTTTATGCCTCATTTATCTGCATATCAGAATTTTTCCCCATGTTTGAGAAATTTTCTGTTATTACTTCTGTGAATATTTTTGTTAAGTCATTTGCACTGACTCCTGCGTCTTCACTAATGCCTATTAATCTTATATTTTTGCTCTTGGCACCACCTTGAAGCTTCTGGATTGTCATTTCATGCTTCTTTGTTATTTTTAAAAGTTTTACTCTTTCACAATCACTAATCGCGATCCTGTCCTCAAAGTCCAAAAATCCATTCTTCAGCTTCATTTGAACCATCTTGCACACTTTGAATAGAATGCTTTGTTCTTTGGATGTCTCTTTGAGCTTGTTTTGTGAATTCTGCTTATTTTCTATAATGCTCATTCAAGGTTTCAATCAGTTTCCCATGCTTCTGTACTTATTTCTCTATTTCTTCTTTAGCTGCACTTAGGAACTCCTTTACTAAGGTTGTTATCTCGTTCTTTACATGGGAGAGTACTTCTAATTTCATTTCCTCTGTAGCCTCATGGAGTTGTTTTTTATTTCACTTGCTATCTCTTCAGAGATTTCCAGTGTGTTACTTTTGAATTCCTGTATTTCAATGTCTCCCGTATTTGCTCCTTCTGGACTAGGTGTTTGAGATGGAGTTTTGCTTTTTTTGTTTTGCCATTTTCCTCTTTTGAGTTAGTGTTTTGTCCTTCATTCCCACTAGCGTCAACTGTTGGTAGTGTGTATCTTGGGGTCTTAATGAAATGTTTGTCACATTGCTGAGTCCCTCAATGAATAGGTGGGCCAGTCACCTGACTTCCCACTGCAGGACCTTTTGGGTGAATCCTATATTCTTCCTGGGCTGACAAGCCTAGTAGTATTGATGTAGGTTGAAATTTAGTTCCTGCTATTACTTTATCTTCAGGTTATTCCAGGTAACCAGATCTCCCTGTATATAGTGTTTGTGTAGGCTGAGGCCTTACTGTGTCTCTATTGTGTGCCTGTGTGTCTCATAAGCCCTTTTGATTTTCTCCAAGTTGGGGGAGTCCTTACTGGCACACTCCTCACCCTGCCTGATGTTTTTCTATGTGCAGGAAGATGTTACCCACACTCTTGTCAGACTCACTAAGATCTTACTGTTAGTGTGTGGGAGCTTTGCTATGCCCTATTTACTCACTGTACACCTCTATTCTAGGGGCATCCTCACCACACTGGCTGGTTCCTGCTGAGATCTTCTGTTTAGGTGAGGCTGTTACTGAATCTCCTTTCAAGTTAGTACAGTTAATCTGCTGTAGTTCAAGGTTTGCCTGGGAGTGAAGTTCCAAGTTTTCCCAGAGCACTGGGATTGTGCCAAAGTGATAGGTCAAGGCCCTGGACTGGATTCTGGGCCTTGTTCACTGCTTGGATTTCTCTGGGCATGGCCTGGTTAGGACCCCAGTCCCTCTCCTGCACCTTGGGGTTGTTTCAGATGCAGGCATGGTCTTACCATCTGGCAACAAAGTTCGAAATTTTCTCTGTGCATTGAGATTGCATCAAAGCGTGTGGTCAGGGCCCTTGGCTGGATTCCATGCCCTGCTCACTGCTTGGAGTCCACAAAATTCTTTAGAATTTAAAATATTAGAAAAATAGGCAATCTTAAGATTTCTTCTAAGTCTGAAACATAGTGATAAGTCATTAATTCACTGCTTTCTCTGTATCTTCCCTAAAACATTGATCCACAATATTTATACTCCTGATCATATGCAGCCCATGATGACTTGTGATACAATTGATATTTCAATGTGAAGCAAGACACATGTAGATACTGACCTTTCTCCTAAATTTTGAAGGCACAATGTTTTAAAAACACAATTATTTTTTATACCACAGATTGATCTTCATGTAAACATTCAATGAATTGTAGTATGTCAGAGTGTCTCAGAGAAAGTTTAGGTCTTCTGAGAGTCAGGAGAAATAATAGATGTAGAGTTGTACATATAAATATAATTTTCTTTGTTCTAGGAAAACAAAACCTTTGTTTAGAAAGAACATCGTAATTTATGGACAATGCAGTGAAAAGTAAGATTATGACTTATTGAAACAACCCACAGGCATACCAAGTATGCCAAGTGATTCATGTTTCATATACAGTTAATTATAAAATCAACAAGAAATATTCAATCCCTATCACCAACAAGCTAAGAACAAGTAAATGAAAGAGAATTCACTTGAAATTTTTTGACAACTTCCAAGAAATATATTTGAGTGAAAATGGAAAAGAGACATATGAATAAAGTTACATTCTTGGTCTCAAAATAGAGAGAGATAGGATCTAAAGACCCTCCAAGAATTAGTAGGCAAAGAAGAAAAAAAATTGCAGAATATTACAGATTTCATAAACCCTTCTTGTTGTTATATTTAAATCATACTTTCTCTAGTTGAAATTGTTCTACTTCAACCAGGGACAAGATTAAGAGACTCAAGGGAGGGAAAATAGGAAATTGAAATTTTGTATCAAGTAAGGAAATGAAGAAATGATTTATTCCTTTTGACAGCATCTTATTTTTCTGCATGGAAATGCATTTCTATTTCTGAGAGGGGTATTCATACAGAAAAAAAATTCTACATATTCAGATAGCAGAAAGATAACTTACAACCTTTTTTATTATAAATAAACATAATGATTGGTTTGTATATGTATCACCACCCTGAAAAAATAGACCCAGACAAAAATTTTCTCAGGATAACAGAAGTAGGCTTCAAGGTGGCTTCAACAAAACTGTGGGGAAACTGTGTTAAAAGGTGTTTTTCTAATAAATACTTTGGTATATTATTTTGGAAGAAAAGGGCTTATGGACAATTACCTTCCCCAGAATTCAGATATGGTTATTTTGTTTCCACTGAAATGTTTTGTTTATTTATTTATAAAAGTATGTAGGTTTTAGATAGTAATGATGGATAAGATACATGTTGTATTATATAATATGTAACTACAATAACAATTTTCTTAATGATTATTGAAATCCCAGTAAGTCATTGACTTCCATTTCTTAGAATTATTTTCCTAAGGAAAAAATATGGGTAATATTGTTACTCTGTGAACGTACAGTGCATTTATAGGCTAGTGAGAATATCAATCACTATTCAGTGTAGTTATATAGGTAAATTAATTCTGAAAAATAGACTTTAGTTTCACAATTCTTGCAAATGGATCACAATAGATTTCTAAGTTTTTAGAATAGAAATAATTGAAAAGTTTATATATTGAACTTAATTATTTATCGTCAGTACTTTAATATCTCCATATAAAATACTATTGATTTTTTTACACTGAAACAAGTGGGTTTCACTTTAATAGAAAAATAAGTCCTTTTTCTCAAGTAATAGAACTATATACATGTACAATCACATTTTAATCAAGGCTATTAAATTCCAATAACAGATTATAGAAACCACTATTGATTTGTGGTGTCCTTTTATTTTACATTGTATATGTATATAGCTAGGCACTTAATATAAAAAGCTAGAAAGAGTATTTGGAAATATTAAGTATTGCTCAAGCTACTATTTCCAGTATTCTTTAATTTGAACTTTAAGATTCTTAAGTGACTTTTTCTGAACTTTAGAATTTTCTGGTGTCTTTCTGTGGATCACATACCAGGGAAATGAAGCAGGATTGGCCTGCTTTTTACAACTTTCTAAGCATAAGTACTGATGGATGAATGCGTTAGATGTTTATTAGTATAGAGTATTATCAGTGAATTAATAGTATTATAATTACTATTATAATGAAATTTTAAGTTAAAATCTGTGCTCTTCAGAAACCTATGTGGTCACCAGTTTCCTTAAGTAATGTAAGAGGCATAAAAGAGCTCAGGGATTAGCCCAAGAATCACTACTGGAGAGTAAATGTACTGGGAAAATATCTGTATACTAAGATACAAACTACATATGAGGTCTGAGGCTTAGCTTAGCTGTCTAAGGGTCAGCCCTGGTAAGCCTGAGGTCATGAGTTCAATCCCAGGTACCAAAACACACACACACACACACACACACACACACACACACAAACCACATATGAATTTTCATTGTCTTGTGTTAGTTGAACACACACACACACACACACACACTGGGGTGGGGTGGGATTTAGCTCAGTGGCAAAAGTGCCTGCCTGGCAAGCTTGAGGTCTTGAGTTTGATCCCCAGTACCCAAAAACAAACAATCAAACAAACACACACCATCCATTTATCCATGTAGTCATTCTCATTCATTGTATGCCTAGTATTCTATCCAGTACTGGATAAGTATCTTTCATGGGATAGTATACTCTTTCTTCTTTTATGAGGTTTATAAGCTAGTGAAAGTAAACAAGATTGAATTCATAAACAAATAACTAGTGAATGCTTCAAGTGGGCATAATCTGAGTGCTCAGGGGAGGATATATTTAATATTACTTATGAAGGAAGCACAAGGCAGGGAGAAAAGTGTCAGGAAGGAGATGGGATAGTTCTATGCTGAAAATGTTGCTTAAGCAAATATTCTGGGTTGAAGCAAAATATGATGGTTGAACAATTTAATTTGCCCCATGTGGTTGCCAGGGAGTGTGAGAACAAGAGTGGCCCTGGCTGAGCGTGGCAAGGTAAATAGGACAGAATTAATCAGGATCTAATGAGAGTATAAAGCATTTTTATATTTTAAGCCTGATGATGAATAACCAATAAAAATAGGAAATAAAATTTGACATGTTCCACATCACATGCTAATCAGATTGAGGGAATTGTAATATAGGGAGAATAACAGATGTAAATTTTAAAGCTCTAGATGGTCTGCCCCACATAAACTGAAGTATTTCTATCCCACTCCTCCTAGATCACCCTTGCCTGCTAAATTGTCCTGTGGAAATTATTTTCGATTTTTTTTTTACTCTTTGCTTTCCCACAACAGAACATCTACACTCTCTTTTTTCGCTTTCTGAAAAGCTTCTCAAATTAAGTCTTGTTGGATTCTTAACTTACTAAAGAGGACTTTTCCTATCTCACCTATAAAATGACCAATTCCAGCCATTAACTACTAATCTTCATTAAATTGCTATATCTTTCTCTGTATTAGTTAATAATATCATGCTCATTAATTATTTTGCATGTTATTCTACAAAGTTACTATCTCCATTTGGCAGGATCATCATCTGCTGTATCCCACAAGTTTATAGAAGCTTTGAAGAAATACACCTGGTATGTATTTGGTGCTCACTAAATAATTTTTCTATGAAGGAATGAATCAGGGAATGAATATTATGTACTCTTCTTTCATGATATCAATGATTAACAAGATAGTCATTGTCTTCAAGGCCTTTATATTTTATTAAATGGAGCAAATCTTTTCTATCTTTGTTAAGTCAACATACAAAAATAACCTTGAATTGAGAGCACACACTATTATGCACACATATGTTGGAATACCTTTCTTAACCAAATTGCCCCTTCACAGGTCCTTAATCCTGTGTTCTTTATCTGATTGATTTCATCAGCTAGTTCAATCACTTACTAATTCTGTCAGAACTCATTTGCTAAACTCTTAAATACTTAAAACTACACAGAAATGTAAAGATTTCAGCTCCTGAGAAAATGCTATAAGGTAAAATATTCACATTAAAATATTTTAATAATATACAATAAGAGACATAGATAATAAACTCTGATGTACACCAGGTCAGTAAAATAACATTTTTAAAAGAAGAAATAAAGGGAAATCCCCAAAAGGAATGCTTTTTATAAAAGTCATATCAGAGAGCTAAGATTTTACTGAGAGATAAAGTAAGAAAAATGTTCCAGTTAGGGAAGTAAAGTTTTACGGTTACAAAAACACAAGGAAGAAAGATTAGTCCTGGTAGAGATGCACAGAAACTTGGTATACTGATGAGGATTTGAAGGAATTAAGCCTGAAAACCTAAGTTACAGGAGATAATACATGATCTTCTCAATGAAACAAATGATAGTTTAAACATTTGCTTATTTATGGATAAGCATCATTACAATAATCATTCAATGTGTTTACATCATATGAAAATGAATTTAGTGACAGTGATTTTGTTTTCACATACGTAAGTAACGAAATCTGAAAGATTGAGATTTTACATAAAATATTATAAATTCTTATGTTTGATATACAAGAGTGAAAAGAAAAGTGTAGAGAAGAAACAATTTCAGAAATAACTGAATAATATGATGATATGATGAGAAAGAGTATAATAGTCTATCAGACCTGAGCTGTCCAGAATGGGGAGGGGGGCAGTTCCTCTAAAAGAAAATGGATTCTGCTTTGAGTAGGCTATGTGTCACACTTTTAAGACTTCTGGGATATGGCAAAATATTTGGGATATGAAACTTGAAAAAGATAAATGATTTAGATTTCAAAATCACTGAAACATTAACGATGTATATTACCACAATGTAGGGGTACATCAAAGGAAACCAAGTTATTGAGAAGGGATGCAATGTGGTTGGCATCCTATAGAATATTAAAATCTGAATTTAAAAATGGACCAAAACAGGGAAAATATGTTTTATTCACAATTACTAACTTGGAAGCAAGCACACTGCTCATCAGTAAATGAATAAACTGGTTTAACCACTCAATAGAATATCATTTTGAGATGTTAAGAAATGAGCAATCGAGTCATGAAAGTTACATAGAAAATTTTAAATGCTTATTATGAGGAAAAGGAGGCAATTTGAAGGGTTTCCACATTTTAAGATTCCAAATATATACAATGTTATGGAAAAAGCAGTATTTGAGAGAGAATGAAAGATTAACGGTTAAAATAGAATGAGATGGAGGAAAAGGCAAGAGGGTGAAGCACAGGAAATTTTTACGACGGTGACAATATTCTGTGCCTAACAGTGTAATAATGGTGGCCCAGGTCATTATATTTTTGTTAAAATCCATAGAATGTTCAGCATAATGTGTGACTGTTAAACAATGGATTTTTTTTTTTTTTTTTTTTTTTTTTTTTTTGTGCCATGGATCGAGCTCACGACCTCACGCTTGCTAGGCAGGCTCTTAGGCTGCTGAGCTAAACCCATGTCCCCTAAACAATGGATATTATTTAACAGTGGTAGAGCAAAAAGTCTTATCAGTTGTTAGAAATGTAAGACACAAATGCCAGATATTAATAATAGAGCAAACTAAGGGAAGCGTGATGCAGTATGGGTGCTTTGTTAATTTCTGCTCGATTTTTCTGTAACCTTAAAACTGCTCCACAAATAAAGATTATGAATTTAAAAAATGAAAGGTGCAAAATTCTGATAAAGGGAATGATCATGGGAATAAAAGATAATCAAAAAAAGCTGGGAAAAGAAACAAACAAACAAACTAAAAGGCGTGTTCAAATTCATTATGGAAAATAAACATCACGTGAAAAGAAAACACTGGGCTTATAGCAAATGGAAGGACAACTGAATAAAACAAATTTTGCCCTTATTGAGTAACTGATAGTAATGGGAAATGGTTGGAGACGAATTCTTTTGGGACTGAACTTGGAGATGATGAATTGCTCCCAGTAACTGGAGATTAATTTGTTTGTTATAGTTTCTTCTTTTTAAGTAAACTTTCATACTAGAAACAACGTGAGATTAATAAAGCATGCCCTCTCGCCATTACACAGTTCTCAGATCATCAATGAATATTAACTACTAGTAAGGTGGACCTACAAATTTTCTTAATATACACTGGGACTGCATTATATATATATATTCACCCTTCTTAATTTCCAGGTCTTGTATAGGATTGAAAAAAAATGATTATTTTTAAGTATATTGGAGAGACAATTTATATATTTAAATTCTTTTGTACATTGGTTCTGAATAGTACACTTTTAAAAATTCCAGGAGAAATTCAAGTGCTTGAGAAATATAAAATAAAAATTGAAATGGTAATTGATGGCAATAGTTTTGTTGTTGTTGTTGTTTTGTTTTGTTTTGCTTGTTTTTTTCCCTTCCTCCTGTCAGGAAAAGCAGGACTTCACTATGCATCATGAGTGAGTGGATACAAATGGCCTTAAAATTCCAAATAATTATCTACTACTTTGAAAATTTAAGGACAGTTATTTTACAATATAAAACCTTAGCCAGTCATGTATGAAGGAGTAGCAAGTAGTTTCCTGGGTTTTGAACTTGAAACTGATGAAATGTTCATAAGACCTAAAGGTGAGAAGACAAACTGGGCACAGCTCTATCTGTTGTCTTTCTCTTCCAGTGGCCCTAATATTCATGTTGAGATTTGTTTTGTGATGAATCTGTCACTTACTCCCTTGGAAAAGTCTAGTCGAGATTGACTGAGTTTTTAGAAAAAAGAATTAATTCTGTTCATAATCACTATACATCATAATGGAATAGATCTCTTGACAAATTGCTGTTTCCTTTGCTTTCAAGTTACGTGAGCACTGCTAATTTTATTTTTTTCCTGCTTTTAGGGGTGCTGATAATAGAATCTATGGTCTCACTCACTCTGAGCACCTGATCTACCACAAAACTACATTCTCAGTTCACTAACGATTTTTAGCCTTTTTTTTTTTGTACCGGGATTCCAACTCGTGAGCTTGTGCTTGCCAAGCAGGCTTAATTTTTGAATAATTTAAATGAATATTATTTGTACTGCTGAAAAAGTATGAATATTCATTTTAAAAAATCTTTCCTCATTATGATTATTTTAGCTCGCCATGAAGTACGTAGAGTTTATATTCAAAAACTTATTCAATCATGCTTTTAAAAATATATGATTAATGTTTAAATACCCAGCAATGTAAAAAAATCACGCAAAAAGTACACAAGTTTTTGTCTCATAATAGTTGAGATTGTATTTTAATTGGTTATCTATTGAGATAAAAAAAATTCTTAATTCCATGATGTGAAATTATATCCTTTATAGAGTACTATCTCAGCATATCCCAGAACATATACTTGGTCTAAGGAAGCTAACATTACTCAGAGAAGTTTCTTGTAACCCCAAATTACAGAGGAATAAACTATATGATTCAATGATATATACATCACAGTCTACTTTGGGAAAATGAGATTATCCACAAAAGTATATTTATTTGTTCATCTTTTAGGTTGTAAAACAACTGACATTAAAGACAGATTTTGCAAAAATTAAAGTATGAGTAACTGAAATCAATTTGATTTTCTTAATTTCCTTATTCAATTTAATGTACTTATGAATGAATAATTGCAAAAAACAGTTTGCATTTCTTTCCCTGCCCAAGTGTCTTCTATAGTAATAATGAAGTCAGGAAAAAAAATGACTTGAAAGTTCTATGCACTTGCTCTTTGAGTAAAGTAAGTTCTACATTCCAGGAACATTAAACCTTAGTAACTAAATAACAATACCTGTAATTTGAATATTTATGAAAAATATTAATGATCAGTGAATAGTTGTTAGTTAAAAAAATAGGGAAAAGAGCCAAAATATATTCACTATTATTAGCATAGATTTTTCAGCAAAATTTTGATATTACTAGTATAAAACTTTCATCATATTTGCTTTTTAATGAAAGTTCATTATTTGATTGTAAAGATGTGAATTTTTATTTTATGAATGATAAATAGGATTGAAAATTGGTGACAAAGGAAGGAGTTTTAAAAATTTTAAAACTGAGTTTAGCTCTTTTTATTGTTATGGAGGTCAAGCATACAATTTCGGTTCCAGAATTACTGGGTTCCAGGTGCCTTCCTTTATCAGTATATATCTGATATGATTTAATTTAATCCTCATAACAATTATAAATTAAGTACTAATTCTCCTAGTTTTATTCATATGGAAAGTCTAGCAAGAGATACTGAATAATTGTGTATAGTCACAGAATTTTATGTAAAAGAGGAAAATGTAAAAATGTTTAAATATTTAACCACCATATTATTCGAAAATTTTCCTTTGTTATTAATTTCTTAAATACAGGCAAAATGAACCACAGATGTAAATGCATATTTTAATAATCTGGTACAAAACAAATGCAACAGTTGTAATGAGGTTTTATGAACTGGTATTACCAATGTAAGTCTTTCTGATGAGTAAAGGAAAGGAACTATAATGTATAACATGTAGAATAGCTGTTTGAACTATTCTGTATCTTACTGTAAGCTGAGTGCTAAAACCAACAGAGCAGTGCTGAATGTATTCATTAAAATGTCAAAAGTACCTGACTCATTCTGAATCAGCTGTATGGTATGTTTCTGTGCTTCTGTGATATAATAACCCAGCTTGAACTACAGCATAGATTGTAAAATTATAAAATGTAATGGGATTATTTCTTTAGCATCCTCAGATGTGGAGAACTATAAGATTGTTTGTCCAGCAGTATACAATTTAGTTTTAGTTCTGGTAAATATATCCTGATTTTTATGAAATAGAAAAATGATACAGTGACTGGACAACTCAGGAACATTTAGACAAAAGAAAAACTAGTTTTTGAATATAAACTGTCTAAAATATATGCTTTAATATTTTAAGATGATGAATGAACACTGTTCAAAATATGAAGATGGAAAAATTAAATTAAGAGAAATAATTCACTCATGTTTAGAGTAAGCCCTTGACTTATGAATGAGTTCCATTCTGAGTGAATGATCAAAAGTCAGATTTATTTGTAAATCCAAGAAAGTGAGTTTTATACATCTTTGACACAAATATAAAATGCAACATATAAAAAAATTACACTTAGTACTAAAAATAAACTACTTTTACTTTTAAGTACAGTAAGCATACAGCAGCACAACTGTGAGCTGCTTCTACAATTTGTTCACATCTATAAATGTTCTCAAGGTGGGGTCCATTTGCATCTGTGAAGGTTTGCAACTCAAATGTTCCTAAATTGAGGACTTACTACTCATTAAGTATATTGTACACATCAATAGCAGATAAGCAGAATAACAATAGAACAAACAAGGAACCAGAGGACTCAGGAAAGAGCTGAGGATTGGACACAATAGCACAGGAACACAGTAGTGTCATTGGGGAGCCATATGTCAATGGGTGAAATACATTACAATGGGAAAATCCCTAGGTCTAACTAACCCAGGCTTCATCTGCTCAAATGTACAAGAGGCATCATTTCTAAACTTCTCTGGATGAAAACATTCAGACAGAGTATAACAGAACATTTAAAAATATCATCCGTGTTAAACATTGTTTATTAAGGAAATCTGAAAAGTGATTTAAAGCAAAAAGATAATTTATTCAGATATGTAAATTTAAATACAAAAGGATAACAGAATCAAAGAGGAAAACTTACATAGTTAGAAGGTTGTGTATTAATTATAAAATTAAAACAGCAAATAAAAGTTACATTTGCTCATTATTATTTATAGGTTCAACATAAAAGTGTTTCTCAGTTATATCACAGAAACCACAAAAGCTTGTTGAAATATGGCTGATCAGCACCTATCTGATCTTGCGATGGATTTTATAGGTTGGAGATCAACTTTAGAATTTGTCCTCGAAGGCAGAGAGCCACAAATATCTGCCAAAAGCCCCCATGTGCCAATCTTGTAATTAACAGGGACAAATTTCAGAGAACAAAATACTGTGTATTATCACAAAATTTAAAATATTGTCTTATTGGAATCCAGATTCAATGGCGAGTTTCTCACCATTGATGTGGTCATGTTGATCAAAACATTTTTAAAAACATAAAAGTTTTGCCATTTTTTTTCTTTAATAAAAGTCGCTTGCTGTCCACTCAATCTGGAAGGAAAAATGCCAGACATTTGATTAGCCACAGATTTAAGTGTCACAGGTAGTTATTTGATTTCATATCTTTGGAAGAAAAATGTGGAAAGAATTGCCAAAAATTAAAAATGGAGAAGAGGCACAATGGAGCCCCAAACTTTGTGGATTACATTTCTAGAGTACCTGCAAATTGAGAAAAAATCATGAATTTCAAATACTATCAGAAAAAAATGGATCTGTCTATTTTTATAGTTTAAACCCTTCATAGTCTATCTCATGCAGTTATACAATTTAATTTAATAAAATACTATATTAACAAAAGAGTGAAAGTTCATTTAACAGGGGATTTTAGCAGGATCTTAGGGATTTTAGGGCTTCAAGAAGAACAAACCCAAGAACAGGCAAGTTAGCTACACGTGATCAGCCACCTGTTAAGATGTGGGAATGCTGGAGCATCTTCCAGAGAAGGGGTACAGGGCATCAGACAAGCAGCAGCAAGGACACATAAAAAACCCTCTTGGATTGAGTGCTTGCAAACCTCCTGCCAAAAACACATAATAATTGTTGAGATTATTTGAAAAATTAACAAATTTGCAAATAATTTGCAAAATTAACAAATTAACAAAATTGCAAGGATTTCCATGAACAATTATTAGCCAAGTTCCAAGAAAAAATCTACAGACAACTGAGCCCACTAATTCCAAACTGCAACTTCACAGGGGTAAACTGTCTACAGTTATCTCTAAATAGGTAATCAACTAAGACATTCACTTTTCCTATGAATTGTCACAAAGGATAACTATACTGTTGGAGGACTTTAATAATCAAGAAGATAAGTTGGCCCAGTTGTAGGAAGCCTGTAAAGTAGATCTTTTCCAGTTACTTGTGTCACCAACAGTGAGCCTGTAAAGTAGATCTGGGGTCAGGGGTGGAGGTTTGTGGAATCAGCACTGTGAACTTCCGCTCACAATGCCTGATCTATCTCTGTTCCAGGACCAAACCAATATTGAGTCCTTTATATTGCAACGTTTTCTGGGGAGATTAGATTGATAACACGGGGATTATTTTACACAACCGAAGAGGCAAACTTTTGTTCTTAATGAAATAAGCACCTACTTTGGATATGAATTTGCCTTCCCCACATGCAAAACTTCTGCCAAAACATCATCTATTGCTTTTCAGAATGTCTTTCATATGAAGACTGTAACACACACAGCATTGCCTGGGGTTAAGAAACATTCCACACAGGTGCCTACAGATACAGAAATTGCACCACTGAACTCATTCTCATGGAATTCACTGCTCTTACCATGTTCCTCACTGTCTTTAAACAACTTGGTAGAGTAAAATATTCTTTTAAAGAGAAAACTCAATATTAGTGATGTTGAGACCATGTTTTCCAGAAATCTTGGTAGGATCTGAATTAGTGCCCAGTATATGATTTAATTTCTGTCATAAGCAGTAGTCACAGACCTAGAAATTACAGGCTAGAAATGTGTGCACCATCACTCTCTATTGCTATAAAGACACATTAAGTGGATTTCCAGTTGTTGTTCGATGACTTTCGTCTTTGCCAGGTTGTACATCTTAGTTCCAGAGGGAGAAATGTTTCTGCCACACAAAAACTAATGATTCTACAGCACTTGTAGTGGACAGTGCCACAGAACCACTTTAGGCTCTTCATATCTCTGAATCAAAAGGCAAAGGAAGAAGGCACTGTGCTTTGGGAGTGACTTATCCTCACAACCAAGGAGAAATCTGACTGATACCCTAAAGAATAGTATGTGTAAAATTCAGTTAATGTCCTGGAGCATCTCATATTATGTCACTCTGTGAGTGTCAATAATGGAAAATAACAACTTGATTTAAGCAAAACTGCTAATGGCCAGACCATCAAGAATAAAGAATTGGGTAATTTCACCATGCAGAATCAAAACCTGCTGAAATGCTTGCTGAAGCAAATGGTCTGTAGAATGGATAATGACAGGAGGTAGTTTCAAATGTCTGCTACAAGCATGTTGCCAGAAACAGAAAGGCCATTAGTTTGGTTCCCACACCAAAGAGAAAAAAAGGATTATAATTGTCATAAGTATTTTCTCCTTATTTTGTAATGTCATGTTTGTATAAAATAACTTGTTTTATTCCATCTCTTATGATATAATATAAATATTTTTAAATCATATTAAATATTGCCAATTTTGCATCATAATATTTAAATTATATCAAAAAGAATAAACATTAGTAAAGAACTTCACTTCCTTTAATTAGAAAGGGATTATTTTTTTTCACTTGTGTATAGCCAAGTTGTATTATTTTAGGCAACTGTTGCTGTACCTATTTTGAGATTATATATGATTTAGAGGTGAATATGAGAAACAGATTGTCAAAAAGTAAACTTGTGACTCTTGCTGATTTTCTTTGCACACTTGACTAGCTACAAGGTATCTCGATATTTGGCTAAACTTTTTTCTGAGTCTGTTTGTGAGGATGTGAGATTAACACTTAAACTGATACTGTATAAAAAATAGATTCTTTTTCCCCTGTGGCTATGGCCAGAATAGAATGACAAATGCTAAGTTACATTGAATTTATTCTCTCTGACTTTGTTCAAACTGGGCTATTATTATTTCCTGCTGTTACACTAGTGGACATGGGGTTTTTCATGAATTTTGAGTTGTTCAGTCTTCATGCTTAATACTTTCAATGGCTCTTCTAGTTGCAAGAGTTTAGACTTATACTGGAACTGCACCACTGACTCTTACATGCCACCAGCTCTTAGAAATTTTCAACCTCCCTCATGTTATAACTAAATTCCTTATTGCTATACCTATATCTACATGGAATTTGTCAACAAACATCTATCTATCTATCTATCTATCTATCTATCTATCTATCTATCTATCTATCTATCTATCATCTATCTACCAATCTATCCTTTTGGTTCTGTTTCCCTGGAGACTCATCATTTCATGATCTTAAAATTCCAAATTTCTAAATTTTATACATCATTTTATACATTAGCTGTCATCAGCCCTGTTTTATGCATGACAGCAATGTAAGCATGTTGCAAAATATTATCAGATGAAATGAAGGGGAAAGAAAAATAGGAAGGGAATATGAAAAATTTAAGACATTATGTATCAAGATGTATGTGTAACAACACATTACACACTGTAAACATGTGGTAATAAATTTTTCAAGTGTATACTGATATAGATAGAGTGATAGATATAAATACCTATGCACAGATATAGTATCTCTATATACAGATATACTGCATATAGATATTGTATCTTTATATACAGGTATGCAGAATATAAATTATATACAGGATTGCATACAGATATATAGATATAGGTATCTATACTATATAAAAGTACCGCAGTACTTTTATCAGCTGTAAATAAACTTGGTACCTCCATCGGCTTAACTTAGAATAAATGTTTCCTGCAGAATGTACTCTTCAAAATACTTCTGGAAATAGCCACTACATTTTCCTTACTTTTACCAAAAAATATTGATTGAATTTCTAAGCCATTAAAAGTACAGTTTTAGGCAACTGATTAATACAGTCCCTTTTTTTGTTACTATAACAAACTGGTTGCATAAAAGATTAGTATGATTGCTCCTGCACTATAATTAAGAATCATCAATTCATTTGGGGTCACAAATCCTGTCGTATCTAAACAGCTGCAAAAGGTTCATTTTATGATAATGTCTTTAATAAGAGCTATATTACCTACCTCTGTGTCTAGACAACTTTGGTTTGTGGTCTGTTCACAAACAATTATTTGATATTTCTTTAAATGTTCAAATTTTGCTACAGAAGAGTTCATATTTGCACAAAGATAATAATTGCTTAGTATTAAGTACTTTAAGAAATTATTGTAGACTTAGAGGCTACTGATTTAATATCAATGTGCCCTTGAGTAGAAGTGATTATTTTCATTGTCATATAAAAGCGGAAAGATAAAATTATGTATACCTAAATTGAGAAAAGTGGTTTGGAAGACATTATACAAAGCTTTAAAGCAAACGGTGAATTGGTAGTGAATATCTATGAATCACAGAGTACATAATTATGCAGATTTTTAGTGTAGAAAAAGTTTCATGATGACATAATTATATAAATAAAAATAAAATTTTTGTGGTAGGAAATTAATAATCAGGAAATATTTTATCTCATTAATTTTTAATGTTATTCAAAATAAAATGATTATTTTATTAACAGGTAAATTATTAAAATGTAACAGCATTTGTTTTTCTTTTCTGTGTATGCATGTTTGGTAATTCCCAATTTATAGAAGGAGGCTAACATTCTTTTTTTAAAATTAATTTTATTGGTATGTTTCACATATACATAATAACAACATTCATTATATGAAATTTGTATTTGTACATGATATATGTTAATTCTTCTTTTATCTCCTTTCCATCTCTCCTTGCAATGCTTTTACGCATTGTTATTTACAAATACTTTGAAGAATAAAACTAGCATTCTCACGCAGTACTATTGGCAGTATGAAGACAAGTTACATTCTTAGGAGGCAATTTGGTATGATTGTGAAGTACTTTTCAATATATTTTTCTAGAGAAGAAATAAGGACAATCTGCCCACAAATACACTTATAAATATGTAATAACGAAGTTTATGAATCTGTAAAAACTAAGATATAAATTTCTAATAAAATTATTGATTAAATAAATTGTGGGCATAATTTTGTCCTAGATTTTTCAAGTTATTTCTGCAGAACTTTCAAATGGATAAAATTGTTAGTCTTTCAAAGTAAATTTCCAAAGATTGTTAAACTTTAAAAATAATGTGTAGATTCAAACAACAAAATGTTATGGAAGATAATGTAAATCTGAGATTAGACCTTTAATATTGTTTGCATTGTTATGTTAAAATAATATATAAAATACATTTATTCACATACATACATATGTGAATGAACAATCTGCATAAAAATTTGAATGCAATCTGATTTAAAAAGTTGATTATTAGATAATTTAAGAGTCCTGTGCTACAAAATTCATATCCAAATTTAGCATGTATTTATACATATATAGCAAAATATATTATGTTTTTAAAACTTGGAGGAACTCAAGTAAAAAATAAAAATTTAATCATTCTGAATTTGTACAGATGTTAAATATTATATATAGGTATCTCAAAAATATTTTCTCATGCTTATTTAAAGAAAAGGTCATAAAAGTGCAATCATTTTATTACTCCTTTTCTGATTTTCTTTACAGTCATTCTGATTGCATTAATATGCTAATATAAAAGACTGGCAAATACACTCCATAGTTTAGTAAGTTTTATCCCCCATGAAGAGTAAGGAATGTCATTTATAGTAATTTTTGTACCTTTGAATGAATGACCTAAGAAATACATGCACTGTAAAAATTTTAAAAAGGCATGAATGCTGGAAGGAAACACCTTGCAGTCTTTCCCCTCAGGTATTCATTATATGGTTCCAATCATGAATTAGCTCAATTTTTCTGCTATGCTCATGTGGTCTCCACTGCAGAGGGAAACACCACTCTGGTCCTATTACTTACTCACTTCAATCTTACTTGGCATTTTGGGGACTAATGGAATACAGCAGCATATTATTCAAACTTTAAAAATCATTTCAATTTTTTTTTCTTTAAGCTCATTATTCACTTCTCAACCATTTCTATAGAATAAAAGTAAAAAAGAAGTTTTATTTTGAAATTGTGATTATGCTATGTTCAAATATGGAGCTGACTTAGTGAAATGGTCAGATGAAATTTTTGATGACTGAATATTCACTTAAATTTGCTGATGTTCTTTCTGTGCAAAAATCATTCTTACCTGTAGGCAGAAAAAGACTGAGGTGTGAATCAACAAAGACCAGAAAAAGAATTCTGCACCCACTATATTTAGTTTCTACATCAGATTCTATGTGTATATTTGCATATAAGTATATATATGTAACTATATCTTAAAACAGATAAGTAAAAGAAAAATATATTTCTAAAATATTTCTAAAACTGTACAGTTGCTTGTATTTTTTATTCCTTATTTCTTTATTTCATTCTTTTATTTTCATCTTTATCTCATACAATCTACTCTTTTTAAATTGACTTTATTCTTTAATAATTCCCTATGATCTTTGATAATTTTATCAAAATACATAATAATCAATGTTATAGAGAAGTGAAAGAGCTGAGATTTTATAAACAAGATTGATTATCACACTACCATTTTCTTTCTTCTATATTGTTAGACAAAACAAGAGGAGCACCTACATGTAGGGTTAAAGGAGGTAAGAAACACGTACACACACACACACACACACACACACACACACACACACATTCAAGTGCAGTAGATTGTGAGAGCAGGGAGCAGGAATAGTCATTTTCAATATAAGAGAAATGGCCACAACGAAAATTCTACTATGACAGCCCAAAAGGTCAATGTTACTTCACATTCATAGCTCCTGTGCAGAAGTGTGAGTAGAAAAAATGATTCATAGGCAGGGTATTTAGCTTGGAGGCATAAGCACTTGCCTGGAAAGCACGAGGTCATGAGTTCGGTCCGCGGTATCAAAAAAAAAAAAAAAAAAGATTCATAATCCAATAAGAAATTAAGGAGAACAACTACATGCTCATTTATACTTTAAGCTACTTAAATACAGTAACTCTATAAAGTAAGAATAAAAAGATAAACTAATAATGTAATAGATTAGATTAGATGCTATTTATTTATTCATTTATTTTGTGGTACTATGGGTGGAAACCAGGGACTTATGCTTGGAAGGAAAATACTCCACCATGAAACTACATTTGCAGTGCATAAAATTAGACTTTTAAAAGTATGATTAGAAAGACGACAACTGCAAGTAAACAAAAATATGTCAAAATGATAGATAAAGATAGCTGGTGCTCCTTTGACTAGACTTCACTAACAGATGATGATAATGCTGCTTCAAAATACCTTTTTAATTTTCTGGCCTCTTACTTTTTAAGGTTAAATTTACTGGTACATTTTAGATATGCATAATGCTCATATTTATGATAGGGAATTTGTATCTGTGCAGGATATATTTTTCTTTTTCTTTTTCAATCCCCTCTCCTTCTTCAATCTCTCTTGCTCTCCTGATTTACAAAGTTTGTTTCCATTTTATCCTTTCTTTTCATTGCTTTTTCCTTTTCCTTTTATTCCATCCCCTTTCCCCTCATCCTAGAGACACAAGTTGATTCTCGAAAGGAATAAAACTGTGAAATGTAAAGCAGTCATCTATCCCGTGTTCTAAAAAAACTCTATACCCAATGCCAACCTTTTCAGCAGTGTAAATTCTAAATTAAGTTATCTTTCCTATCAGTGCTGTTGAGAGCAGTTCAGTATCACTAATCTTATTTTCATAATCAATTCCATATTTCCCATCAATCTTCTGGAAAAGCTGATTTGAGCTTTGTATGCTCAGACTACAAGGGCTGTATTTACGGGTGTTTATATATGTTCCCTTATTTTCCACTAAGAAAATATTTAGGTGGTCTCATATAATGTGAATCATTTCAAAACTTGGGTAAGTATTATGTGAGTTGCTTATTAAAGAAAGAAATACAAAACAGAAAGAAAAGAAAATGAGAAATAAGAGAAAAAATAAAAAGGAAAGAAAAAATGAAGGTAGGAAGAAGGGAAGGAAAGAAGGAAAGAAAACCCAGTTTTGATGGTTTAAGCCTAGAATCCCAGGATTCTAGGAGGCTGAGGCAAAACAATTCCAAGTTTGAGCCCACCCTGTGCATTTCAGCAACTTACTAAGACCGTGTTTCAAAATTTAAAAAATAAAAAAAAAGACTGATCATGTTATTCAGTGTGAAGGTCTTGGGTTTAATAGCCAATATTGAAGAAAAAATTGAATAAAAATATATTTTCTAGACTATTTACATTGTTCACTGTGATTTAATTGTTTTGTATAACTCTGTGTTCAGCATACATTTGCAAGGGATTGTTTTAACTAAAAAGACAATATATAGGAAAAAAAGGAAGGAAAGAAGGAAAGCAGCAAGAGACTGAGAAAGGGATTAAATGATAATGACTTGGTTCCAACATGACATATTTTCTCAGTTCATTAACCTATGATGATCCCAGTCTACTCTTTCTAAGTCATCCAAAGTGATTTAGAATGAAGGGATGATGAAAACCCAAAGCACAAACGCAGAGCTTTGTATTTTAGTAAGCTTTAGTTATATCTTACAATAAGCACAAGAAATTAATTGAAGATGTACCACTTTAGAATTTGAAACCTATAGCAGTATCCAGGTTATTTAATCATTACATACAATTTGGTGACTTTGTATTTTTAAACATAAATAATTTATTCTAGAAAAGTTTGAGTTCATAAAAATAATATTGATATTTACCTTTTTAAATGATTGCTTTATTTGTCTGGAGTTGTGGTTAGAAGTTCTCACATTTGATTACTAAAAATACATATACACAAAATGGATGTATCTTGATAAGAAAGGTATACTGTAGTTTAGTAAATAGTATTATTTTATTTTCTATAAATCACACAAAATATACAAGGAAATCATTCTTTCCCTCCCTTCCAAATTTCAGTCTACTTGAAACAATGTAAATTTTATTCTTTCATATATTAGGCACTTCTCATCAAAAGATCATCAAAAAATAATGTTTTGGATCTGTTTTATATTAGATGATTTTGATTTATGACAGAAAAAGATTAAATCTGCTCTGTTGGGATATTTGAGAATTCAGTTGGGTTGTATAATATTTTTAGTTACACTCTAAATATATGAGCAAAATTTGAATGCAGAAACCTGTGAAAGATTATAAAAACACAAATAGCCTAAAATCAAATGTTACAATAAGATAATCACCAGGAATACTCAGATTATATAAAGCTATGATTTTCAGTGCACACTGAAAATTGTCTGATGAGTTACAGAACATATAACCTGGACGTCATTCACAAAGACTGATATAATTGATTTAAGGTACAGTCTATCAGTCCTTGTCTTCAATTTTTTGCCTATTTTATTTAAGACTCATAAAGAATTCTAACTGGTGCACAGTGCTGAAAATATGTGAGAGGACTATTTAGTTAATATGGTGCTCCTGGTGAAAACTGTTATTAGGTTATCTGTTGGTAGTTAATGAGGAGGCTCCCTTTGGTACAGAGGATAAAGTTTAAATAACGTTCACTGTTAATAATTTGTACACACCTAGAGGACTTTATTACTTCTAGTGTTTTATGTTTCAGGTTTTAAGCTATGAGCATGTATAAGATTATACACACTGCTCACACAGTTTTAATATTTTCATGAATTTCTCTATGCCAAAATACAGGAAGTGAAATCTAGAGCACTACACTTCTCACAGTCTCTCTTCTAGCACGGCTTGATCCACATTGTTATAATAACTGTTCACTAATATTTTTGTGATGAGTTCTGGCCTATTTTCAAAAAGTATATTTTTATCAATCCTATCAATCCCTTAATTAGAAATTAACTCACATTTTCATGTGAGAACACAGAAAATGGAAAAGTAGGTATATTGTTTAGTATTTAAAATCTTAAAAGTTAACTTGATCAAATTTTTTCTGAATTTAGCTTCTTAAAGTCAAGTGATTACATTTTTAAATATTTTATTTCTATTGGTTCAATGTTGTACATTTACTAAAAGTGAATAATTTTAGCTGTTTATTTGCATGTACTTTTAAACTGTTAGAGCATTTAATGTCTCTGTGCTATGATTTAACTTTTATTTTTTAGTGTTTTTGTAATTCATCTTTTACATATTCACCTTTTTTATTTCTTATGGTCTATATTTTTGCACATTTTGTATAGATTATTATATTTACACATGTGACATTTATTGCAATTAAATTATGAACATTCTATACATAATATTATTTTATCTTAAACTATATGTTTTTAGATTTTTTCACAGTTCATATTACTGCATTTTAACTTTCTCTTTCCATTTTATTTCTCTTTATTCAAGGTTTTAGTTTTGAGGATGCTAGGTAAAACTATATATGAATAGATCTTAGGGCACGGGATCCACATTAGAACTCTTCATTCAAGGAGATTCTATTAATTATCCATTTTTAGAATAACGACTATAGTAAAATATGTTCAAAGAAAATAGAAAAGTCCTCCTTTTCCTGGTGAAGAGATGTATTTACACATATGCAATATAATATGTTGGAAAGATACATATTACATGAGAAAAATATAAAAAGAAATTTTAGATAATAGTTGTACAAAGATATATGGATACACACATACACATATATGTGTGTATATATACATATTTCATGAATATATGTATTTCAGCAAAAGGAATTACTGGAGGATTATACTAGGATAAGAGAAGATGTGAAGAAGTATAAAATAAAACATTACATAGGTAATGGAGAAATAGATTCACTGTTGTTTAGCCTGATAATCCATTATGAGAAAATTGCATTTTGCATTAAATGAACTAAGTGGTGACACAAATACTGTAGTATCTGGCTTAGAATTCTAAAGTAGTAGTTTAAGCAGCTAGGCTTAGGAGAGTCCAGCTGAAAGAAAGGCAGAGATGTGGAAATGATTTATAAAGCTACACCATTTTCTTATAAGAAATAATGGTGATTTGGACCAGAAAATGACAATAGAGATGTGAAACGTTTAGAATCTGGCAATATTTAAGTCATGATGTAAATGCATTTCTGATAACTTGAATGAGGAATATGAGAACAAAAAAACAAAAGATAGGCATAATAAATGTTCACTAACATGGATCATCCTGCCCAAATTGTCTCTCATAATTTACAAAATGTTTCCCATGAAGGCTTAGAATTGTTTTCAAATACATTTATGCAATATATCTCTCCTTTCTTTAGTAAATCAGGAAGAACATTTTGCAGCCATTGCATAGTACACTTTGCACCAGGTTAAGTTTCACTCCTTACAGGAAAAGCATAAAGTATTTGAAACAGGGCTGCTACATAGAGTACAAATTTGATGTAAGAGCTTTATTCTCAGAAATTTAAGGACATCAAACCTTAAGGACAAGAGAAATATTTAAGAAAGCAAAATCAATATGCATTATAATAAATTAGCCAAAAATGATGTAAAAATGTATTCAAGACATAGAAAAAATATAGAAAAGCAAAGACATAAGGGCAACATTTTAATATGCAAATCAAGATTGTAAACACTTCCTTTAGTATATAAGAGGGAAAATATGTCAACATGGATTTTTTTATTAAAAGAAATCTGTGTCTAAAAAGAAGACTTTTAAAATTCAAATATCAGAGTAATCTTTGATGAGCAGACCCAAATTTAAATAATTAAAGCAATTATTTAGGAAAGATGCAAAGTGATATTGGATAGGAATAAATAAGAATTTACTCAAAGAATATAACAAAAATCATGACTTCGGTGGCAAGTGTACGAAATATATATAGATAAATATATTCCCTTACTATATAAATTCTTTAAAATATAATCAACTATTTAAATGAACAAAAATATTGCCAATTAAATTACAAAATTGGCCAGGAAGACACATAGTTAAGTATACCAGTATAAGATTACAAACTATGGAATAGCTTGATACTATATTTTGAAGATGAATTATGGTAAGATAATGACCTATATTATAAATCATGAATCAACTGGTAAAACAAAAGTTCTAGCTGCTAAGGCAGTTAAAGAGATAAAATAATGTCACAGAGGTTGTTGAATTAATGTTGAAAAAGCTAATAGTTAAGGGAAAAATAAATGAAGAAAAATGTAAATACAAAGAACCCCAACAAACTAACAGATTTACATCTAATATCAAAAATCACATTAAGTTACCTAACAATACCAATTAAAAGTCAGAGATTATTCAATTGGATATTTATATTTAAAAGTAAACTTTAGTAAATATAAAAAATAATTTGAGATAGACATAGGCTTTGATGTCAAATCTAAAATTTGATAAGGTTTGAACAGAACATAATTAAAAAATTTGTGAACTTCGACTAGTTTAGGTAAATAGGACATAGAATAATTTAATTTAAACAAAATTTAAAAACCTAAATTTTTCGGCAAACATTGTATAAGAATAAAAGAAAAGCCACTGATTGAAAAATAATAACAATTGCACATGCAATAAAATTTTCACATCAAGCATTTATAAAGATTCTTGGAACTCAAAAATAAGGGAAATTTATTAATCAAAATATAGGAAAAAATTGAATATGTACTTCACCTAAGAAGACATACATGTGATAAATAATATGAAAAGAGACTAAACCTCATTAGAGAAATACAAATTAAAATCACAATGAGTCACTGTTGCACATTTATTTGAATGGCTATAATCATATTTGTTACTTTTATTTTTGTTAGTATATGTTTGCGGCACGTGATAATTACATGATTTTTATTTTATGTCATTTCCAGCCTCCTCTTATCTCTGTTATCCCCATCCCCAGAGCCCTTCTCATCCTAATAAACTCTATTTCAACCTTTCTTACAGGTTTTCTTTGTTTTGGTCTTTATTTATATTTTGGATTTCTCACATAAGAGAAACTGCAACATTTTTAGTAAAATTTTAAAAACTTCGTCATACTAATCATTACTATGGCAGAATTAAAACATTGCTATTTGGAGTAAAACAATCTCAATTATGCAGAATGATAGATGTATATCCTAACCAAGATGTGTATAACTTACTTTCCATTTGTAAAAAGTTACAAGAAATGCAAACTGTTGTGTATCTGGTAGAAATATTACTGATTCCCTAACAAGTGGCTGGGAGGGAGAGAATGACTAGGCAAGGTAGGAGGAGACAGGACGAGTGACGTACAACTTTAGTATTATCATAAAACATATATAAATGTACAGTTTAAATATATGTAATTTCTTAATCCCTATAATGGCACAATAATATTGATTGACAGAATTAAATTATATATAGTGTGATTCACACAATTTTCCTTATTCATCCACCTAAAGTTAACTCTACATTCCTTTAATGACACAAAATAACATATTGCTGAAAAATGTTTTAAAGATTTTTAATTGAATAAATATTTAAAATGAATTTTAAAAGGTGTTTTGTGGTATGTACATAACCTTTTACTATTTCTTAAGTAAAGGAGGGCTAAAATATGCATCTAGATTCAGATATTCTCAAGGACATGTTTGTAGCTATCAGGTGTTAAGTATTAATTACTTCATAACATCTATTTTTATCAATTCTAACAAAATGAAAATATCTTCATAAATCAAATAGGGTATTATTAACAAAAAATTAATATATTAAATCTTTGAGGGTTAAGAATTATACCTGTATTAATGATAAACCCCCAAAATTTATTGGTTCCTCAGGTAGCTACTAATACCCATTGTCATTTTAAAGGGAAGGCTTGTGATTAGCTTTTGGTTCGGTTTTAAAATGTAATCACGCACTCTAGCGCAGCATGGGCTGGCATCTACCTAAGGAACTCATTTACAGAGCCCTGCCATTTGAGCAGCAGGGAGCTAACTTCCCTGAAGTGTCTCTAAGCATTTCAGGCTCAATGAGTCAAGACTAAATAAAATTCAGCTTCTATGAAAACAAACACCTGCCAGATAAACCTAACGGGTGATTAACCATTAGCTCCTTGATACTTCTTGATCTCAGCAAATGTAAAAACCTAAGGTGGGATAGTATGCTTCAAAGATCATGCTCTCCTTTGTTTGATTCATATTACTGTACAAAAAAGAGGACTGGAAAAATCTAATCAGAATACCAGTGGAGAAAATAATGAGAAGTTGTAGAAATGGAAAACAATATTCCAATTAATCTATGATTTTCAAAAATATACAGAGGCAAATACTGCTGTCATTTTTTCCTCCAATACTAAAATATTACTAAAGGTGATAAATTGCGTTCACTATGTATTAATCGAACAATGCCACTCTACTAAACTTCCAGGTTATGACAATAAAATAGAGTAGGGTAAAACTAGCTTAAAAGAAGTTGCATTGTGTAGCCATAATAAAGAGAGGAATTTTTCCAGTAGATGATTTCATATATAAGGAAGAACACATATCCTTCCTCTCCTAGGTAGAAAGTCAGAATGGAAGTCTCTATACACATGTGTTCTAATATGGTGGTGGAGAAATATTATGCCAGTGATGGCAGATTATACAGTAATGTGAAAGAGCCATACCGTGCTTTGGCTTTGTGTCCTCCAGAGACCCATAAACTCCAGGCTTGGTCTTATGCCCATGTTCTATTGGGAGGTGGTGGGGCCTGTAAGTTGGGGAGCTTAGTGAGAGAAAAATAAGGCTTGGTTTCATGTGTCCTTGAAGGCAACATCAAGTGAGCAGTTTTTGTTGTTGTTGTTGTTTGTTTTGTTTTGTTTTGTTTTTGTTGCTCACTCTCACCATGATGTCTTCACTACTGGCCCAAAGAAGTGCTGGAACCAACTGAATACAGGCTTCAAGTTTACCAACCATGAGTCAAAATCTTTTCCTGCTTAAAAGTTAGTTTATCTCAGATATTTTAATATAGCAATGTAAATTTGACTAACAAGCAGATGGCAGTTTTCATTTGTTCCCCTGTTTTCCTATGTCCTCAAATAATATGATACAGGATGGTACAAATTTACCTGGGCACTGAAGCCATAAATTTTTATGAGTGGTTCTATCTGCTTGCCAGATACTATCTTAATATGGGACAAATAAATGAAACCATCAAGAAATGGTAGCTTGACGCAGCATAACATGTCTGAAAGAAAGTATAACAGAATCTCCTAAACATTTACCAACACACTAGGATTTCTCCTAAATATAACTTACACTGGACTATCTGTGTGGTTTATTACAAAATTTACTGGATGTTCTCCACAAATCTTGAAGCAAGAGAAATTACTGACAGTAATCAGTCAACAAAGAATAGAAACCAAGCATACATTGATTGTTTCTTAATATTATCATATGACTTACATTTTTTTTAAGTTTTGGGTACCAATCCATGATAAAAAGCAAAAGAATAATACTCTAGAAAGTATGCAATTCTCCCACAAAGTTGAAATTTAAGTTCATTTTATCACTAAACAAGATTTTTCCTTGTTTGCTTTGAGACAGGGCATCCTTATGTAGGCTGGCCTCAGTGAGCCTTCTGTTTCAGCGTTCCAATGATTGGGATTACAGGTATACACCACCAAGCACATCACCCAGAGTGTTTTAATATAAAAAAGTAACAAAGGGAAAATATCATTAGTATTATTGTTAACAAGTGGTGGCTCACAGGGGAAATCTTTCCAGGTTCTTGTTGTGCTTAAAAGGAATTGGATTTGACACAGAAAAGATAGTGGGAATCTACAATGAAAATAAAAATGAGGCACATTCTTCAGAGTGAGAGCTAGTAGTTACATACATTCACAATGGCCCTAAGATTGAGAAAAGGGACATTTTGTATCTAGAATTGCTGAATTGGCATCACACATTGAAAATTATATATTGAGACACTTGACCTTTCAAGACCTCATCCACCCTAGCACTAGATTTAAATTGCCCTATCAAAAGACTCAACTTGGTTTTATATCATATGTAAGTGAAAATAGCACTCTCTGATTGGTTCCATGTACAGTACTCAGAAGAGTCTGAAGAGTCGCGGTGGATCTTGTGTTCAGTGCATGCTGCCTGAGTCTCCATGGTTTTGGTAGTCTTCAGAGTTGTTTGGTTTTCTCTAGACCTAATCTCCTACCTCTTTTCCCTCTGTGAGACATAATCCCCATAATTTTTTATGGGATGCTTAGGGAGTGAGGTCTCTCTTCATATTGCTAATTCCTGCTAAAAGGGGTTGTGGGCCTTGTTTACTGGGGTTTATGTGTCTTCTGACTATCTTGGGATATAGGGATTTACTGATTTTGTTGGAAAGAACCTGTAAGAAGACAATGAAAAGAGATAGCATCTACAGAAATTACTGAGCTGCTTGTTCAATAGGAAAAAGCTCTGAATTTGTCAGCAGTGTCAAGGCCTGTAGTCTGGGATTATCATGTGATGAGGCATCTTTTTGAACCTTAAATGAAGTCTGAGTTGAGGAGGCAGAGAACAAATATGAGAAGGAGCATGACTGATGCCAACAGGGGGAGGAAACCAGTGAATTTTGAAAGATATATGACAAAGAGAACAAGGTACCTTGAGGAATATGTCATGATATATTCTGGTCTGTATTGAAGGTAGATTATGATAGATCCAGCAATTAGAGAAATTATATTGTTATATAATTGTATGACAGAAATTTATTAATGAATTGTATTCCCATAATCCCTTTGGAAAGGAAAACATGGTACAGAGGGATACTTGGTAAAGTACCAAAATCCTAAGAGCCATGTCCATGGCATTAGGGGTCCGACTGAAACATAAGTTCCAAAGCAGATGCCCATTTCAGCTGTTACTTCAAGGATCATTAATGACTCTACTTGTCTGTACCTCAAACAGCACCAGGGTCTTGTATTGTAATCAAGGTTTACAAGGAAAATGATTGCACACAGAATACAAAATTCATTGTATTACTTATAATAGTCATCGTGGGAGTCAAACACAAAGAAAATGCAGGAAATCTGTCCTAGCAATAAATACCTAGAGAATCCAGCTGAGGTATTCCACAGCAATATCCTACATTAGTCTAGCTGAAGACCTAGAGCCCATGGCAATGCACCAGCACAAGTTCAACTGGAGGTCTAGAGCCCATGACAATCACCCATGTAATTCTGTTTCATGGATCTGCACTGGGAAGGCATCAGTGGTGGAAGCTAGAAAATGTATGCTAGTGGGGTGAAGGACCTTTGCCAGTTAGTTGAGGGTTCTGCCAAGAAGCTGTGCTCAAAATAAAGACCAAGGGTCCTTCAAAAAGTATCACAGCCATCTTCAGTGACAATGAGGTCCTGAGCTCTTCCTCTAATGAGGACAGTGGAGTTTAGATCAGCAAGCCAGTGTGACTAGTTTCACCCAGAGATTGCACCATACACATATTCCCCTCTGGATCCAGGAAACAATGGTCAAAGTAAGGACCAGAGTTTCCCCAAACTGAGCCGCAGTCAGCAACAAAGTCCCGAGCTCCTCCAATGATAATAGCAGAGTTCATATCCAGGAAGCCAGCAGGACAAGCTCCTCCAGGAGAACCACCAGCTCCACACAACATTACTTTTCCTCCCCAGGTCTCCATTGTTAAGCTGGCAACTTTCCTGAGGCAGGCCTTCTACACTAGCACCAAACTTATTCAGTTCATCTGTTGTTTAGACTGACCGTGAGTTTTCAATCCACCACATCTTGTTTGTGAAAAAGGAGTCTCAGATCTTCATGAGGTTCACAACAATAGAATTTTTTCTTTCTTTTTGAGATAGGGGATTGTTTGGCTCACATAGTTCAAGTGGAGAAACAATCAATGAAAATGGGTCTTTCCGTTTTGATTTTAATTGCTTTGCTTCCAAATATCACTGGGCAGTTAGTTCTTTGGCAGACAAAGTGATGACTCTGGTCTAGGAGCTGAAAACACTGCTATTATATAGTTGGATTATTTGTTGAACATGGTCCAGGTTAATAAAATACTGAAGAGCCCTTGCAGGCTCGGATGTGGTTGGTGTTTACAATTGTGGCAGCACAAAGAATGAGAGACTATTCAGAGTCTATGTCCAGGTTAACTTCCAAGCTGGCCAAGAATGACTAGTTTTTCCCCAAAACCTTTCAGTATAAGAGTTTTAAGGGAAAAAAAAAATCCAGGACAAATCTGCCACCTCTGTGGCTTTTTACTGATGGAGCAAGAAAGCAAGTATAAGAGGCAAAAGAAAGTCAACTGTGCACATATTCACGTATGACACAGAAGAGGGACAGAAAAAGGACAGGATGTTTTGCTATTAGAATTGGAGCCAATACCCAGAAGTGTGTTGCCAAAGTTTGCTTGAGGGTCTGGATGGCTCTTTTAACCTTTCCAGAGGCTGAGGTCTCCACGCAGAATGGAGATGTTACTAAAGTCCTAAAGTCTTTGACAGAATTGAAGAACTGCTTCCCATATTAACAGTAAATCTAGAAAACATACACTATAGGACAATCAAACAATTGTGGTTGAACATTTGACCTTCAGATTGTTATGTCAAAGCAGAAGTAAAGGACTCTCTTCCACCCCAAGTATGGTTATAGCAAGGGAGAGTTTTCCAGAGAAAAATGTTCACATTAAGTAACCCATTTGTGTATCCAGAAGTAATTGTATTTACTTACTCAACCATGTCCAGGATCACCTGCAGTTGGGGATATCTGTGACAGGGGTATTGCAACTTACCATAGGGCCTTCAGTTCTCAGCATCAGAGTGACCTCGTCCTCCTATGGAAGCAGGGATAGTAAATCCTCTCCTTACATTTAAAACAGGAACTATTACCTTGCTTGGCTCTGGGTTTTCCCTTGGACAACATGAATGCACTTTAAACACTGCCAAAGGTGGCAACCATAATTTTGGTCTGGCTTTCTTCTCAGATTCTCTTTTTATGCTCTTTTAAATCTCAGTGATTGAACACAGAAATGGCTGTGTCTAGTGGCTGAGCCATTTGGTTCTATGTAATCAATTGAAATTTGCAATTTTTGTCAAACATTTGGGAATGATTGAGTGATGAAATGCTGTCCCATTAATGCCTGCTCTTTCTTAGAGGATGAATCAAAGTTTTATATTTACAAAAAATGTAGTCTACTCAGTTGTAAAAAAAGATGGAATTTCCTATTTGTCCTGTGGAACATCTCTCACCTTTCATAATTAAGAGGCTTTCCAATATATCTTTTTACAACTATGATAGCAGTGGTCATTATGTTAGAGCTCATGTCTCTTCCATCTGCAAAAATAAAGTCTCTACCTGGTTCTCTTAGAGAGACAGTGACCAATTTTGGGAAATTTTCTTCTGTTTCTGAAAATATTGCTCAGCTGCTTATCTCCTAGCTCCATCTAAAATGTTCTGATTTTATCCCGGATACAGCAAGTAGCCAACACATATAAGAAATCTAGCCATGAGAGGGCAAAAGCAAAGGGCAAAATCTGACAACAATCTGAAAACCTACTATAATCTTTTGAAAACCAGTTCTTTGCATCGTCCAATAACTGCTGCTGAAAAGGAGCGGAGACTGGAATACAGCAGTTCCCTTTACTCCCAGAAACTCTCATAGTGGAAGTATGAGCTGTGAGTTGGAAGAGTAAGAAGCACCACTCAAGTATGTTCTGCAGGGCTTTCAGCTAAGAAGCACAAAGGTGGGCTGCCTATCATTGAGTCTCTCTTGGGAGCTTGCACTGAAGGAATTTCAAGTCAGTTGGTTAATGTGGGACAGATTTAGTGGCCTGAGGATTATAAGGAACAGGTAGAGGAGAATATGCAGTGTGGCTTATTTCATTAAACAGACAGGAGAGACTCATACCTTCTTGTAAGTGATTAGCATTTGAAGAAGTGATCATCAATGATATCAATTTCCTGTATGGGTTCTTCTTTAAACACCATATCTCTTGACCTTTGCAGACTGATAGGTTCTGATTAAGAACAAGAAAATCCTGAACATAAGATAATTTAGGTCACTTTCCTTGCCCTTCAAAGAACAGAATTAACTGAAGGATAGTATTGCAATTTAGACTATAATTTTGTACTCACCATTTCCAAATTAATTTTGGGGTCACAGAATTGAAAAAGAAAATTCATTGTTTTTTTCTTGGATTATCAGAATCAAACTATTTCCAGTTTTTAAGGATACAGCCTAATGACAAGGTTTTCAGTGTCAGCAGGATGTTTCCCTTGACAATTCATGACATCTGTGAGGCGAGGGGTGACCTGGATCTGAGATCCACAGGAAGTTTTCCAGGGCCTACCCCTAGAAATCTCTGGGTATGCAAATGATTCTTGTGCCTTGTGTTTTCTTTGACCTCTTTATACCTTGTATGGCACTCTATAGCTCCTTAATGACCAAGGAGACCTTCACTGCTCTATTTGACTAGTTGAAATAGTATCCCTCCTATTTATTTGATAACAAATAACTGTGGTAATATCTAGGTTTTTTTTTTTTCTTTAGGCTGTAGAGATACATGCCTAATCCTTAACATTTAAGAAAAAGCCTTGGGAAATTCCAAGTACTAAATTCCAAGTAGGCCTGTTATCTCTTGACTAATATGTGCCAATTCTAGTTCTGCATACTCACAGTCAGTTGGCTTGAGCTTCATTATCTGATATTTTTGTTTCTGAGGCTCTCAAGAGCACATTCTAACATTATCTGGATTTTTGTGAGAAAAGGGAAGAAGACCCATATGTTCACAAAAGTGGAGACCATACCTCTTTTTGATCATGGTGAGCAAAGAGGTTCAGGCAGGGTGAGGTAGGTGGCTAGTCAAGCAGGAACCCAAGTTACTGATAGTTCTTCTATCTAAAGAATACAAGAGTTAAATATTGCATTTGCAAAACAACAGTACAGAAGCAAAATAGACATTAAACTTTAGGTTGCACAAAAATGAGAAAGAAAAGAAAACAAAATTCCTCACAAAATGGCCTAATCTCCTGGCTGCCTTTCCACAAAATGTAATTGGATAATGGGTCCCAGGAGCATACTTTCTTTACCCTTGGTTCCCTGGACAGATAATTGGACAAGACACAGATAAGGTAACGAGGATGTACATTTACTGGAGGTGGAAAAGAAGTATGTTCTTCAGAATGAGAGTAGCTCTTGAGTAGATTCACAGCAGAACAGAGGATAAAGGAAAGGAATCCTTTGTGTCTGAAATTCCTAAAATGGTTTCTTATATGCAAGTGAGGAATTGGGATGGTTGTCCTATCAAAAACTGACCTGCCCTGCAACTAGATTTTAACTTCTTTGGCTTGACCTTTGGCTAGATATAAATGAAGAATTAAAATAGCAGTTTTCTGATTGATTCAATGTATATACTCTGGAGCTATGGTGTCATGCTGGATCTTGTGTTCTGTGTTTGTTCCCCAGGTCTCCAATGCTTTGACACTTTCTGTGCAGTAATTTAATTAGTCCTTGCTCAACTTAATATGCTACAACAGTATTAGAATATGTTAGAAAAATTGTTCTAAACAGATGGAGGATATAGAAAACAAATTTACTTTCCAAGTCTTCTGTTCAAGGTAGATATTTTAAATTATTTTTATCTTTATTATTGTTCCTCTGTGTTTATACTGAGTACTTGGTTTAGTCATTTTAAATTCTCCTGTCATGCCACAATTTCTGACCTGCAACTTCAGTTTTCTCCAATACACTGTTCATAACATTTTCCACATTATCTATGAGTAGCAATAATACATAAATCAAGTAATTTTCAGTTTTAATTCTTTTAGAAGTGTCATGAGTAGTTTTTTGGTTTTATATAATAAATATCAATAAAAATGACTGGAAATAAAAGTAAAAAAGGAAAAATGATAGGGTCAAGGATACAGCTGAGTGGTGAAATGCCTTCTTGGCAACCACAAGGTCCTAAGTTCAATTCCTTGTACAAAAAAAAAAATGATAGAATATACTTACCTTCATTTCATGTTCAATGTACCATAAGTTATCTGTGTAATAGAAAAAGCAAACCTTTCTTGTTTTGGGAATCTGAAGTTGTTGTGATATCAGCAATAATGTTTACAGCACTATATTTTGCTAAGTGAAGTCCAATTCCTCATATATGTAACCTAACTACAAGAAAAATGCTTACAAAGTTGCATGACTTCAAACTAATATAAAGGTTATAATGTTTGATTTTTTTCATTATTAATGCTGAAAACATTTCATATCATTTAAAGTATATTATGACTAATTGTTTTATTATTTCATATTTTTTCCTTTAAAGTTAACCTAAAATTATAATAATGTATTGCATGTTTTCATTAGCAAATAATGCTGTACCAAATGTGAGCAAATTGTTCCACCTTGGTATGAATTGAAAAATGAGTTCCATAGAAAAAAATAGTTTGCAATAGACTTATTTAGATATTAAAACAGTAAATTTCTCAGTAAATTTTGTAATTTTAAGGACATTTAATTTGTGTTTTAATCAAATTTTCCAATCTCTGGAAGTTAATAGGTGTATTTTTATCTTAACCATTTTAAAATTTTTCTGAATTGAATTTTACTGCTTGTTAAAATGTTTGAAATAGAATCTCAAAGTTATAAGTTACATAGAAATGATCAGTTAATGTGATTATCCAGACAATCTATCCTTCTTCACTTCAGATGCCTAACATAAATGTTATATAAAAACAAAGTATTTCCTATAAATGAAGTAGTGATGAATTTTAAGTGATTTTCAACCTAGTTTAGTGTTTTTTAAAAAAGGAGTTAAAATTCATTTTTTGCAAAAAAATATATATTCTATATGCTTGTTTTTCAGAGAAAGAAAGAATTGAAAATAAGTAAAGAAAAAAGTTGTAAAGTCTCATTATCTTCCTGTAAAACCTTGGTGGGGAAAAGGGCCACCAACCTTCAAAAGCAGGAATGAGCAAATTAGGAACAACAGGAGGTAGAGACTATAGGACAATCACTTTTAAGATATGCAGAGCGGCAGCAGGTCAGGATCACGTCTGCACAGAGACAGAGGCAGAGTGCCTGGCGGAGATGAGAGGTGGCCTGCAGAAATAGTGCCTCTTCTTCTGGTGCTATAATCTGTGGTCAGAAGCGATGTTCTCTTGCTGGAAACTGCTGGAGAGTAACATTTTTGTTAGATGTGACTCTGGATGTTTTACTGCTTCTGAATGCCGGACTTGTTATCTCTCCCCATTTTCATAACTTCTTTTGAATTTCTACATAAGTTAATACTTTTTTCAGTACTTAATCAGATTTTTCCAAAAATATGAGATTCTTAATGTGTACAACAATGAACACCAACACCCTCAATGATTCTGACTATTAATCTAAGATTTTTCTCTTTCTCATTTGGTTTGAAATGTGATTTACAGACTAATTAGCTTTCCTGTGTTGCATTTATTTTGACTTCTAGGTGTCCACAGAGGGTTAAAGTTTCAATATTAACACATATTATATAATCAGTACATATCTGAACTGCACATACATATTCTGAAAGGAAATTCAAACACAAATATTAAAACTTCATATCTAATTAAATGGTATATAATTTAAAGAAGCTATCTTGGGAGATTATGTACTCCATAAAACGTTTAAAATTCTACTACTTGATGGAAGATTTTATATATATATATTTCTTTTAAATAATGTAGAAATTCTTCCATTTCATAATTTCTGTAGACACAACTCTATCAAGTTATATTCCTCAATTGATCATTTGTATTTCCAAGCAAGTCTAAAGATCTTTAAGAAATTAGACCTAATGTAAAAAATGACAATTTCCTGTTATTGTGAATGTAGAAAATTCTCTTTGTTTTTCGGTAAAAATTTCCTATGTGTGATGGATTCCAGACCTAATTATTACTGGTCTTAGCAGATTTTGCTTTGTGCCTCTTAAAATATTCCTTCTTCATAGAATCTTCTTGGAACAGAGTTGTTATTCTTTGACTACCCAAACTACCAAATGAAAAGTCATTTTAAGCAATCAGATCTCTGAAAAAAAAAAAAGGCAGGAAGGAGACCTCCAGTGGAGCCCCTCAATGATAACAATTACTGGTATAGAATACCAGTCTACACCATGGGGAACAATGTCAGGAGCTGATCAGGCTCTCTATTTTATGGACAAACATACAGAAAAGAAATAAAGACAAATGCAATTATTATTTTTAGGGTCCAACAATGTCAGAACTCTCTGGGAGGCAAGACCATGAGTTTTCCAGATCACTACATTTATTGGGTTTCAATAATTCCTCTTTTTTATTTTTACATTTGTAGAGGTTAAAGCATTGTAACTAGAGGTTGGATAGGTCTAGTCATTGTTTGATTTAGTGCCCTGTATAGCAGACTAGGGACAGAAATAAAAGAAATAAACACATTAACATACTCAAACTGGTGTGGAATCCAAAATGAGTCTGGTGGCAGCAGACTTCACTATGGGTTTAGATATTGACTCTCTTGATGGACATGCATTCTGTGATGGCAACCACAGTGGTGTTTCATGATCTGTTGATACACAAACATACTCTTGTCCTCATGTCATTAACTGTAGTGGGTCATCCTTCTTTCCTGCTTGAACATCTCTGTGTAGGATTTGTGCTCTAGGCATGTTCATGGATTTGTCTTTTTTTTATGATGAAGTTTTGATGGAGTGTATTTACATTTTGAAAGATTTTTTTTAAATTAAAAGCAAGAAGTGGATGTTAACTATGTCCCTTACTTTGTTTATTTAATTGCATTTTAAGAGATATTTTTGCTCTTTTTTTTTTAAGCCTCGTCTTTAGTGAATGAATCCTTGGCTATAATCCTCTTTTTTGTTGAGGGCCCAGACCTGTCTAATTGCCTATAATATTTGTAACTAACTTGAGGTGTCTATATTTTTCTGTCTGAAGTGCTATCCCCAACTTCAGTTAGGAAAGATGGGTCATAATTTTGATCTCACCTGCTTCAAACTGGGAAGGGTCAGTGTAGGAGAGACAATGGTTATACAATGGTTGCAGAAAGTTAATCTAATGAATCTCACATGGAAGTCTTGTTATGGTTTAGCAGTGATGAACTCTCTTTATAATGTAGATATGGTAGACTCTGGTAAAAGAAGTCTAGCATATTTTTCATTGGTTACATCTGTATGATCATGTGAAGTTTGGCAGCGCTTAGGCAAGAAAACATTTTTAAAGAAATTAGAGTATGCATAATCAAGACATAGACACAAGATTGGAAAAATGGCTTGGGAAAGATTCAAGTCTAGAAACTTCTTATGGAACTGGAATAGTTATTGCAACTCACATCTCTTAGATCTCTCTTCTGATTGTCTGACATTTAACTTAAGCCTCTCTCCAGTTTTAGCTCATTTTAGTTACAGAATATAAGGATTTTTGTTGAGCTTTCATAGATTTTACTGCATTTTATTTTTAATGACTCATAATAGTGGGCTGATGTAGCTGGAAAGTGTCAGAAGCTGTTAGCCATTGGAGCTCCTTTTTCATATCTAGCTTATTATGACACTGTCTTATATGTCTTTTAGATACACATTTCTATTGGATGTTGAATAACAATAAATTTAGGCCAATGTTAATTAAAGTTATTCTCGTTATCTTTTGAGGTCAGTTAACTTGCCTCAGGCATTACGTTAGAACAACATTTCTTAGCTCCTCTATGAGTGACAGCCATCAGGATTGATCATGGCCTTGCATGACCAATCACTTTCTATGAAAGCATAGAAGACATTTTCCTCTAGTGATTTTCCTTAGGCACATTATCTGCTTCCCACTATCTATGGTTTGACAATCTCACTAGTCAGGAGGTCAGGTGACTCACCAAAGTTGTAGAATGTCACACATAAATATTCCTTCATGTCCCGGGTCCTCATTGACCACAGCAATCTGGGGTGAAAATATTGGCTGTCCCTTTAGCCTAGTTACTATTATAATTATGGCCTCTAAATTTTAGTTATTGAATACCCAGAAGAGAAGCTCGGTGACATTAATATTGCAGTGGGAGAAGTGAATTTTTTAAATCTAAATGCCAAGCTCTTTAAAACATAAAATATGGCAGAGGACAGTTATTTCCTATCAGCCATGGTTTTCCTAATAGTTGAATTCTTGTAGAATGTTAACAGATAATATTTTTATAGTTTGACAAAGAAAATGAGATCAGAAGCTGCACATAATATTTTAGAATGACAATCATGATAACATTATTTTGTAGCACAATTAAATGTCCATTTTAGCATGGAATAGAATCATACATATAACATATGAATTACATAAGATTTTTATTAGCTATTGTTTGTAACATTACTCTGACTTGACATATATCTCTTATCATAAGTAGCAGCACAAGAGAAAAACCATTGTCTGAGTCTGAAAGAGAGTATCCTTATAAAAATTTAATTTTGCATAAATATATTTAACAGATCATAAAATTAGCACCAGTAAATGTCATGCTACATGGAAAGTTTTGTCTCTTAATTTAGTTTTGTACTAAGAGCACCTTTTAATGAGAAAAACCTTACTGTTTTACTTACAAATAACCTTTTGACAAAGACTAACATAAACATATCATAATAATATATTTAACAGCATTTAGTGGGGTGTCTCCATAAAACTATGGAGATTACTGAGGCCCTCTTAATGAAAAAAGACTGAAATAAAATTTTTCTAGGTATATATTCCTTTATATATAAAGGGAAGTCCTGTACAATAATTCTTCTAAGCCTAACGGGTCCCCACTTAATATTCTTTGCAAATTTTTGATGACCTATAAGAAGCAGATCACAGCAATTAACACATTATTTTTGACCAGTGGTAGGGTTTTTTGTTGTTGCTGTTGTTTTGTTTTTTGAGTTAGTTTTTTTTTTTTTTTGTACCAGGTATTGAAATCACAACCTTGCACTTGCCAGGCAAGTGCTTACACCACTGAGCTAAACTGTGGCCCTGAAAAAGCCAGCTTAGACTCTTGATTTATTGTGCAGACAACACTATTCATTACATTTGTAAAATCAATCTTAACATTATTTTGGTTAGCAAGCAACCTAAGGGAAAATATGTCCTTAATTTTAATGACATTTATCTGTAAACCAATTTGAATTACAGACAAATTTTTCAAAAATCCAAAAGGGCAAAAAAGAAAAGGATTTTAGGTTAAATCAAACAGCTGTTTACAGATTGGAGAGACAGGAAAACATGTACATATAAGACAATTTGTGTATAAAATGAATGCAATCAAATATATTTAGACAAATTGAATTATAACTATTTTACAGTTTTAGAAGTTTATAGTTATAAACTAGTCAGAAAAAAATTTATAGGTCAATTAACAATGTTATATTGGAATAAATTTGGAAAGAATAAAAGCTTTTAAATATACTAAATGTAGTTATGTATTTTATTTTGGATTAAGAATGTTAGCAACTTCATGATCCTTTCCTTCAAATAGTCTTCAGTTCAGTGTCCTTCATATCCTTTTTCACTTACTCAAATCTTTTTTTTCTAGCGGTACTTACGAGATCTCTCTCTGTAACACAATATAATTTGGGTTAATATTTTCACTTATACAAATGTTTTTCTTTTTCCTAACAGCGTTTGTGAAATCTCTCTACAAGGCTTAACACAAGAAAGTGTCTAAAAATAGATTATAAAGAGTTAGGCCAGTTAGAAACCAACAGCAATTTTATAGAGGTGTATGCCTGATTTCAATCATTATAAACCATTACCTGCATTCTTTTGATCACTGAAAAAAATTTTAAGATTCAAATCTGATTGAGATGCTTTTTGCGTAGCTTGGCTAACATCAGACTTTTATAAGACTTGGTTTTTACAACTTGACAAGGTCTTAAAAGATTTTTAAGAGTTTTGAGGCTTTGAAAACCTATACCTTTGTTTTGGCTCCGGCCAGGGCTACACCCTGTCTCCACATCTGCACCCAGAAAACTGAACCCTTTCCAAAGTTCTCATTGAAATTTTTATTTATATTGCTCAAAACCCAATGGAAGCATGATGGTTTTGGAATCTGCCCTGGATTGCCTCTTGTGTAGCCAGGACTACTGGTGTATGTTATCCCATCCAAACACTTCTGCTACCAGCTAGCAGTGCTGTCATGTTTTGTGACCTAAAGTAGTGGTTATACATATGACAGAAAAAGTGTGGGGGTGCTCAACATGAAGCAGAATGGAACCCTAGGATGTGTAATAAGCAGGCAGGACTGCAGCTGCTCCCACTCTGGTGCTGGATGGGATTCCTTCCCCTCCTCCCACCTGTAAAGTGTGCTCCAGGCCAGAACAAGCCAGCAGAGCCCAGCCCAGTTTTTTCCACAACCAGGGATCTATGAGAGGTGATAGGAAAAGCAGGATGCTGTAGTTTTGAGAGCCATGCCCAATCAGCCATCAGCACCAAGACAAAGACGTGGCAGTCTGGTGCCATGAGCGGCCTGAGTTGGAGTGCACAGCCTGTGCCCCACTTTGGCTCACATGATGTTTCCACAAACCTGACATTTGTGTTTTTATAATTTATTTATCCTGAACTCTATATGCCCTTTTAATTTTTTTTTCCTATTTTATACCAATTCTCCAAGCCCAAAGTTATATTTAATACATATAAGTATGTGGTTTGGCTTTTTTCCAGGCTTTTCAGGCTCAGTTGGTTGAATCATTTGGGGGGATGATGACCCTGATGCCTCAGTGTGGAGACTTTGGTGAGGAATTCTGCAATAGAGCTAAAACTTATCTGGCATGTTTTGCCCCATGCTTTACTTCTTGATAGAAAATGATTATTTGTGTATTTGTGGAGGTGAATGCTCTTACTTTTTTTTTATAACCTCAATTACCTCTCTTCTGTGCTTCCTGAAAAGTCCTTCTTTTGTTTCTTTGAATTTTGTCCTAGAGTATTTAGTAAATAGTATTTGCAGATATGAAATGCTTGAATATGAAATTATATGTAAGACCTAACAATATTTTGCCTTTGATATCACATTTATCTTGACCCAAAAGGAATAATGTACAGTACAAAAGTTATGCATTACTACATAATTTTACAAATTAAGTGTCCAAATGCTAAAGTAAAAAGTTCAGTATCATCTATGCACTATATTTTAACTTTTACCCATTTCTCTGAATCAAGTAATCACAGAAAAACATTTGTTTAAAACACCAAATGAAATAGATTAATAATTTAAAGCAAATTTACTTTATAAAATTTAAATGTTCAAACATTCTGATGTTGATGCTGCAGAATTTTAATATATTCATGAGGAGAATCATTTTTTATGAATGCTTCTTTCATATTTGCTATCAGTTTTCCTCAGTATTTGGACTTTGAATAGCATTCTAAATTTTTATCCAGAAAATATATGTTAAATACCCTCAACTTTTTCTGTCACCAGTCATTAATATTTGATTAATGAGAATTAAAATTCATATTTATGGAATTATGAAGTTTAAGAGTAGCTTAATGTAACAAGTTTAAATTTTATGATAATTTGTATATTATATGAATTATCTCATTACATGTAATATATAACATGAAAATATGAATAAATGAATACAAGTGGTGGAGGTAGGTATCCTTGTTTGCTCAGGGCAATAACACAAAATTTTCCTTCCCTGTGTTTAAGGATGACTGTAAATATCTTACAGTTATTCTTTGCTTTATTTAAAACATTCTCTTTTTTTTGCATTTTGAACAAGAAAGAATGTTCAATGTTGTTAAATCATTTTTCTAGTACTAATGGGACAATTATATGACAAACTTATGTATAAAATGTCATATGTTGAAGCTAAATAGATCATACTCATGTTCATACATTTAATTGTCCAAGTACTTTTTGTTAATATCCTATAAACTTATTTTTATCAGTTTACCTTGTATTCATAAGACTGCTAAGTCAATTACTAGGTATAGCAGGTTTTCTTTATGTATGTCACATGATTTCCAACCTAGTAGTTGGATCTGTACAATGAATAAAGTTTATATTATTTTTTTCAAATGGTATGCATTTTTAAGTATTTTTGGGCCTTCTTATATTGGCTATAACTTCTACTGAAATAATAAATAGAAGTAGTGAGGTATGCATATTTGTATACATGATTTAGGAAAAAAATTTATCATGTTGCTAAAGTTGTAATAGATGTCTTTTATCATAGTTAAAGTAGTTCCATTCACACTATAAGACATGTGTCATTCATTAAAAGTTAATGGTGGAATTTATGAAATTTTTTCCAGCATTTACTGAAGGGATTACAGTAAATTTTATTAAATTTTCAGTGTGATCAATGGTCTTAATTTTGGAATGTTAAGTGAATATCCCATTCAGCTCAGAAACCCAAAAAGCCATAATATACTTATAGTTTTCTTTTCTTCTTCTTTTTGATTTTTTTAAAGAAGGAAGGAAGGATTTTTTTAGGTAAACTTTTTAGAGGTTTCAGTCCTTAAAAAACAGTATTTAGATCCCAAGAAGTAGGTAGCCGTGCTTTAACCATGTGTGTGTTGTTAACCCCAAAAACCTCTTTCATCTTTGTCAAGGGATTTTTTAATTTGGATTGAATATCTTAAAATTGTATTTAAAATTTTTTTCTTCAATATTTTCGCATGTAGTGATTTTAATCTATTCTCATAGTTATTTGACTCATTTATGTATCTAAGCAATCCTGGCATTCACAATGTCCTTAAAAGCATTTTGTTCACCTGAAAATATCTGGAAAAATTTACTTTGATTTAGTATTATTTAGTCCATATATGTTATAGACTGTTAGAAAATTCACCTAAGCCTACAATTTGCTATTTTTGAAGGATTTAACTAAATTTCAACTTCTTTAATGTATAAGATTTTCCATATTGTACTTTTTCTTATGTATTTTCATTTTGGCTAAGTTGTAAAACATATTGGCTTAAATTGGTCATAAAATGCTTTATTTTTTAATGCTAAATTAATTTAACATTATTGTATTGTATTGTATTGTATTTAATGTATGTTAATGTATATATTATATTGTATTTAATGTATGTTGTCTCTAATTTTTTTAACTTTTTTTGTTTTATTTTTGTAGTTTTTTTTATTTAAAGATGAAAAAACAGAAAAAGGTAGAAATATTAAAGAATTTCAAGAAAAGAAGATAAACAGTAAGAAATCACTAGTTGATGAATCACATATTGTTCTTTTAGAAATAGTTATTCAAGTTACAAAATTAAAGAATACAAAGTGGACACTCAAGCAGTGAGAGTGCAAACAGATCTGTTCAACAATCCAACAAGAACCTAGAAATATAGTTTTCAATCCCACACACCTAAACATACATGCAGCTATATCTTTTATAGCACTTCCTATTTCCTTTTTTTTTACAATAGCAATTATACATTTTTAAAATTTTATTTAAAGAGAGGGGAAAAAAGCAAAACAAAAAAGGGTGGCAACAATACAGTATTCTAAAAGAAAGAAAGAAAAAGGAAAATGAGAAAAAGCCCCACTAAGAAATCAGTAATTTATAAATTACATACTGTCATCCTGGATGTAGTTGTTCAAATTAAAATGTTAAAGGATACACAGTAAACATTCAAACAGTCAGACTACAAACAATTCTGCTCAAAGATCCAACAAAGATTAAGCAATATGGTCATCTATTTTACACACTCAAACATACATGAAGTTATATCCCTTAGATCACTTTCTTTTCCTTTCTTTTTTACAATAGCAATTACACATTTTGGTTTTATCACACTTGTAGTTCTTATTTACTTTTTACACTAGAGACACAATATGATATTCATAAATATGATTCTTATTTATTTCACTAATGAGGATAGTCTTAAGTTGTCTCCATTTGCCTATAAAGCCCTCAAGATCATCCTGTTTTATAGCTGAGTAATATTCCATTGTACAAAAATGCCACGTCTTTTTCATCCACTCTGCAGTTGATGGGCATCTTGGTTGTTTCCAGGATTTACCTATCACAAATTGTGCAGCTATGAACATGGGTGCACATATATCACTGTGATATGAACTTTTCAGTTATTAGGAGAAAATACCCAGTAAGGGAATAGCTGGATTGAATGGGGCTTCCAATCCTAGTCTTCTGAGAATTATCCACATGAATTTCCATAATAGTTGCACCAGCCTACATTCCCACCAACAGTGGAGCAGTGTTCCTTTTTCCCCGCAGACTCGCCAACATTTTTTATCAGTTGATTTCTTGATGGCAGCTATTCTTTTCAGAGTGAGATGAAAAATCAATGTTGTTTTAATTTGTATTTCTCAAATGACCAGAGATGGTGAACATTTCTTCATGTATTTATTTGCCATTTGTATCTCTTTCTCTGAGAACTGTGTGTTCATCTAAGATGCCCATTTTTGGAGAGGGTCTTTGAATTTGGGGCCCTTGATATTTTTCAATTCTTTATATAGTCTGGACACAAGTCCTTTGTCTGAGGGGTTGCTGGTTAAAATTCTTTCCCACTCTGTTGGTTTTCTTTTCACTCTGTTGGTGATTTCCTTTGAAGTGCAGAAACGTTTCAATAATGTGAGATCCCAGTTGTTGATTCTTGGAAGTGTTTCCCGTGCAGTTTGTGTTTTGTTCATGAATTCTCTGCCTACCCCTATGTCTCCAAGACTTCTACCTACCTTGTCTTCCAGAAGATTAAGTGTTTCTGTTTTAATATTGAGGTCTTTGATCCATTTAGACTTTAGTTTTGTGCATTGTGATAGGCTTGGATCTAGATTCATTCTTCGGCATGTATAGAGCCAATTTTTCCAACACCATTTATTAAAGAGACTATCCTTCTTCCGGTGGACATATTTAGCCCCTTTGTCAAATATCAGGTGGCTGAGTGTCTTTGTAGTTGTGCTTGCATCTTCTAATCTGTTCCACTGATCCTCAGGTCTATTTCTTTACCAGTACCAAGCTGATTTTATCACTGTGGCTTTATAGTACTGTTTCAAGTCAGGAATTGAGATGCCTCCTGCCTTGCTTTTGTTGCCTAGAATTGCCTGTGCTATTCTAGGTTTCTTCTGTTTCCAAATGAATTTTAGGAGTGTTTTCTCTAGATCTGCAAGGTATGTCAATGGTATTTTGATTGGGATTGCATTAAATCTGTATAACAGTTTTGGGAGTATGGCCATTTTCACAATGTTGGTTCTTCCTAACCAAGAGCAAGGAATATCCTTCCATTTTCTAATATCTTCTTCAATCTCCTTTTTCAGTGTAGTATAATTTTCATCATATAGGTCCTCTACATTTTTAGTTAGGTTGATTCCTAAGTATTTCATTCTTTTAGATGTTATTGTAAAGGAAGATATTTCCATAATTTAATGCTCAGTGAGTTTTTTGTTTGTATACAGGAATGCTGTTGATTTTTGAGCATTGACTTTATATCCAGCTACACTGCTGAACTTGTTTATTACCTCTAGTAGTCTTTTAATGAAGTTTTTTGGTCTTCTATATAGAATATCATATCATCTGCAAATAGTGATAATTTAACTTTTTCCTTTCCTGTCTTTACTTATTTTATTTCTCTCTCTTGTCTGATTACCCTGGCTAGTGTTTCCAGAACTATGCTGAAAAGGAGTGGTAATAGTGGACATCCTTGTCTTGTTCCTGATTTTAAAGTGAAAACTTTCCATTTTTGGCCATTTAGTATAACGTTGGCTGTTGGTTTGTCATAGATGGCCTTTATAAGGTTGAGGTAGAAACCATGTATTCCAAGTTTCTGAAGGGTTTTTATCATGAACATGTGTTGGACGAAAGCTTTTTCTGCATCTATTGAGATGACCATGTATTTTTTCTTTTTGGCTCTGTTGATGTGGTGTATTACATTTATTGATTTGTGTATGTTAAACCATCCCTGTATTCCTGGAATGTACCCTGCTTGGTCATGATGCAAAATTCAACAAGAAGATTTTCTTGATGATTTGCTGCATTCTATTTGCCAGTATTTTGTTGAGAATCTTTGCATCAATTTTCATCAGTGAGATTGGCCTTTAGTTCTCTTTTTTGGTTGGATCTTTCTCTGGTTTTGGTATAAGAGTAATACTTGCTTCCAGGAATGATTCAGGGAGGATTGCTATTTTCTCAATTTCATTGAAGAGTTTAAGGAGTACTGGCATCAAATGTTCTCTAAATTTCTTGTAGAATTCAGCTGTGAATCCAGACCTGGGCTTTTCTTTGTTGGTAAGTTTTTAATTACATTTTCAATTTCAATAGCTGATATTGGGTTGTTCAAAACTGCTATATCTTTTTGGTTGAGCTTTGGTAGCTCATATGTTTCTAGAAATCTGTCCATTTTCTCTTTGTTTTCCACTCTATGTGAGTAGAGATTTTCAAAGTAGGTATTCATGATCTTTTGAATTTCCATGGGATCTGTAGTAATTTCTCCCTTTTCAATTTTTATTTCATGAATTTGTTTTTTTTCTTTCTTTCTCTTGTTAAGGTTAGCTAGGGGTTCATCAATTTTGTTTACTCTCTCAAAAAACCAGCTTTTTGATTCATTAATTCTTTGTATTGTTTTTTTAGTTTCAATTGCATTGATTTCTGCTCTAATCTTCACAATTTCCTCTCTTTTATGAGCTTTGGATTTAGCTTGCTCTTCTTTTTCTAGAAGCTTGAGATGGAGCATTAGGTTGTTTATTTGTACTCATTCTGTTTTCTTGATATGACAATTTATTGCTATATATTTCCCTCTTAAGACCGCTTTCACTGCATCCCACAGATTACCGTATGTTGTTTCTATATTTTCATTGAAATGTAGGTATTACTTTATTTCATCTTTAATTTCAACCCACTGGTTGTTCAAAAGGCTGTTATTTAATTTCCATGTATTTATGCATGTTTTACAATTTCTTTTGCTATTAATTTCCAATTTCAGTGCAGTATGGTCAGATATTATGCATGGTATGATTTCAATACCTTTACATTTACTTAAGAATGTTTTATGGGATAATATATGGTCTATTTTGGAGAGTGCAGCTGAGGAGATTGTGTATTCTGATGTGGTTGGGTGGAACACTCTGTAAATGTCTACTAAGTCCTATTGCTCACAGGTATGATTCAGTTCTGTTATTTCTTTGCTGACTTTTTGTCTAGTTGATCTATCTCTTTGTGATAATGGGCTGTTAAGAACTCCTGTTATAATTGTGTTCTTTTGTATTTGGTTTTTCATGTCCATTAGTATCTGTCTTATATAGTTGGGTGCTCTTGTATTTGGCACATATATATTTATAATTGTTAATTCTACCTGATCAATTTTTCCACCAGCAAGTATATAGTGACCTTCTCTATCTCTTTTAATCTTTTTAGGTTTGAAGTTCACATTGTCTGCAAATAGAATAGCTACCCCTGCTTTTCTCTGGGTTCCTGTTGCAAGGAATACTGTTTTCCATCCTTTGACTTTTAATCTATGAGTTTCCTTTTGGGTCAGCTGTGTTTCTCGTATACAGCATATTGTGGGGTCCTATTTCTTGATCCCTTCTGTCAATCTATTTCTTTTTATAGGTTAATTGAGGCCATTTATATTTATGGATAGCACTGATATGTACTGGTTTGACTTTGCCATGTTATGTTCCAGTTGTTTCTTTCTGCTTTTCCTCTTATTTAATTGCTTATCCTACCTGGTAGTTTCTTTCTGTTGTTGTTTTGGGGATTGGGGTCATTTTTATCTCTGTCTAGTATGTCTTTCAGTACTCTTTCTAGGGTTGGTTTGGTGGACATGAATTTTTTCAGTTTGTTCTTTGTCATGGAAGTATCTTGTTTCTCCATTAAATTTTAATGAAATTTTTGCTGGGTACATCAGTCTGGGTTGAAAGTTGTCTTCTTTCAGGGCTTGAAATACCTCATTCCAAGCTCTTCTTGACTTGAAAGTTTGTGCTGAGAAGTCTGCCATGATTCTAATGGGCTTTCCTTGATAGGTGAGTTGTTTCTTTTCTCTGACAGCTTTTAGTATTCTGTTTTTATTCTGTATGTCTGAGATCTTTATTATTTGGGTGTGGATTTATGTTGATTGTGACTGTTTGCTGTTCTATTTGCCTCACTTATCTGCATATCATATTCTTTCCCCATGTTTGGGAAATTTTCTGCTATTATTTCTGTAAATACTTTACTGAAAGGGTCACAGACAATATTACCAGACAGAGCCAGAGAAGATTGGTTAGACCAAATAGGTGACAACTTCTTACATAAGTTAAATGGTTAGATCTTGCAACAGACTGAAAACCCAACAGCCAGCTATTCTTGAGAGACAGTTCTGAGAAGTCATTTTCTAAGGGTCCTGTGTATTAGAAATCATGATATTTACAGTAAATATTTACAGGCATTAATCTAGAAATTAAATGAAAAAAATAAGATAAGGAAGTTTCAAAACAGATTTACAGCTTGCCAAGCCCAAATTATCAATGAAATGGAAAAATTAGGAAGTCATCTACCTGTACTCTGAAGTGATATTAGAAGACACTCAAGAAAATATCAAATAAGAAATAATTTCTCAGATAACTAGAGATTATGAGCCTAATGAAGAATGTGGTTAATGAATCTAGAGGAGATACAGTTTAAAAAAAACAGAGGAGCTTAAGAAAATGATGGAAACCATCAACACCCAAAATAGGAAACAAGTGGAATCCAGAAAACAGATTCAATCAAATATACAAATGATTTAAATATTTATGTAAATTACATGCTCTGGAATAAATCAATATAAGGACAGTATATCACATGTAGAAAATAGGTTTAGGGTTTTCAATTATGAAAATAAAAACAGTTCTAAAAATAGAAGGAGATTATGGAAAATTGGTCTAACAGCTGCTAGATGATGTAAAGAAGAATGACATAAAATTGGTATGAGTCAATGAAAGCAGAAAATAACAAAAACATAAAAAAACCTGTGTCAGAAATAATGTCAGAAAATAATGGCAGGGAAAATGAGTTTGACATACAGATAATTGAGACATATAGAACTCAAATTAGTTATGATCAAACAAAAAATCTTCAAGGTACATAATAGTCAAGATTATAAAAACTCAACACAAAAACACAATATTAAAACCTGTTACATAAAAGAAACAAGACACTTATAAAGAAAAGCACATCAAATTAAAGCAGACTACTCAATACAAACTCATAAGTCAAGGAGAGCTTGGAGTGAAGTGTTTCAAACCCTAAAAGATAAGAACCTCCAACCAAGAATGATGTGCTCCACTAAATCATCTTTCAAAATTGATTGAGAAATAAGACACTTCCATATTAAAGAAAACCTAAAGAAATTCATGAATACCAAATCAATACAACAGAATATCCTAAAGAATATTCTAGAAAGGGATAATGAGAACTATAACACCATAAACCCCAAAAGAATGAATCAGTTAGGCAAGACAAAGAATTAAACAGAGGGAAAAGGAAAAGAATAAGCCAAAGAAAAATAACATGACAAGAATATGTCAGTACATATGAGCTGCTACCATCAATGTAAATGGTTTTAATTTGCCAATCAAAAGAATTAAACTGGTGGAATTGATTAGGAAACAAAATCAAACAGTATGCTGCATAGAGGAAACACATTTAACTCAAGAAAAATACTCATACACTGAGAGACAAAGGATTGAAAATGTACTCCATAGATAGGACCCCAGAAAAAAGCAGGGGTAGCCATTCGATTTGCAAATAAATTGGATTTCAAGCCATGACTGATCAAGAGATAATAATTATATTTGTGTGAAGGCAATAATCCAAGATAAAGAGATAACAAAGTAAAGAGATAACAAATGATAGCACAACCGAAAACATGAAACAAATAAAAACAGCCATCAAAAATCAAGTAAGCACTAATACAATCATAATGAAAGGGGCTTCAATATCTTTACTGTCACAAAAAGACATCAACTAGAGGAAATATCAACAAATAAATATCATATCTAAATCATGGTTTAAAAAAAAGCAATAACAAAAATGGTCTTAGTAGGTATCCCACAACATCAGAATACACATTCTTTTCAGCTGCACATGAGACATTTTCCAAAATAGGCCATGCACTAGCTCCAAGAACATGCTTAAATAAATGCAAATAGATTGAAATTATCCCATGCATATTATCAGACAAAATGCATTGAAAATGTAAATAAGTTGCAAAATAAGCCACAGAAACTTCTTTAAAAAATGGTAATTAAATGATGCCCTCCCCAATAACCAATGGGACACATGCAAAATTAAAGAAAAAATTGAATAGGTTCTACAATTAAACAATAATGTCAATACTACATAGCAGAACTTATGGGATGCAATGAAAGCAGTTCTATTACATACATTTAGAGTGGTAAATTTCCACATCAGAAGAAAAAGATTGAGCTCAAACAATTAAGCAAATATTGAACCTAAAGCTGTTTGAAAGAGAAGAGAAAGTCAATACCAAATCTTATATGAGGGATGAAATTATAAAGATTAGAGCAGATATTAACTCAAATGAGACTAAGAAAACCATACAAAGTATCAATTAATTGAAGAGTTAGTTATTTGAAAGACCAAATATAATTGACAAATTCCTAGCCAAAATTATTTTTTAAAAGGGAAAAAACCCTCAAATTCTTGCATTTAGGAAAGAAAAACATGAAATCAAGTCAGATCTTACAAGAATACAGAAGATCCTCAATACCTACTTCAAGAACCTGTATTCTAAAAAGATGCTAAACATAGCAGAAACAGGCAGGTTCATAGTTACATATTAATTATCAAAGTTGAATCAAGAAGGTATAAACATTTGAAATATAGTGGAAAAATACTAGACATATCTTCCTCAGACAAAGGACTAATATCTAGAATTTATAACAAAGTGAAAAAAATGAGAACCACAAATTTAGAGAGCCAATACCTAGTCATGAATAGACATTTGTAAGATGAAGAAATAGAAATGGTCAATAAATATATTAAAAAATGTTCACATCACTGGTCATCCAGGAGATGCAAATTAATACAACACTGAGATTCCATCTCATCCCAGAAAGAGTGGTCATGATAAAGAAATCAACCAATAGCAAGTGTTGGTGAGGATGAGGAGAGAAAAGTACACTTCTCCACTGTTGTTGGGTGTGTAGACTGGTGCAACCACTGTGGAAATTAGGGTGGAGACTCCTCAAAAAATTAAAACTAGAAGTTCCATTTGACCCAGGTATTTGCCTTCTTGGTATATTGCTGAAATAATTAAAAGCATCATAGCATAACAATATATCCACACCTATGCTTATAGCAGCAGAGTTTGTAACTGATAAATTTGGAAACATTCCAAATGCCAATCAACTCAAGAATGAATAAAGATTTTCTTTTCTATTTTTAAATAATGGAGCCTACTCTGCTATAAAGAGGGGTAATCTTGAGAGATTCCTAGGTAAATTGATGCACTGACAGGCCATATCCTTAGATGAAATAAGTCAGATACACATGTTTAAATATTATATTGTTTCCTATAATGAATGCTATCATTACAAAATAATTAATTAAAAATTGCATTTATAGTGTAATATAGTCTACTTAGTTCATAAAACATTGTCTAAAATTAAACTTCAATTAATACTTCATTGCTTAAAATATTCAAAGTTTCTGAGGGATCCTCATGACCTTTTTTCCTAGAGTAGCATACTGACAGCTGTTGGTTGATCAGCGTGTCAGACACTCAAGGAAGGGAGCTTGGGAAAGTTTATCATAAAACAACAATGAAGCTTGCCACCACCTTGACTGGCCCTCCTTTTACTGAAACATTCTAAACTTCGTGCTTCTCATGGTAGAAATCTATGTGATAGTACTTGCAAAATGATGACAATTCTTTCAAACCTTAGTACACAGATTTTATGTTATGGATTAAATTCAATAACTGTGATCTAAAAGGGGGAGATATTAGATATCACGACGAAAGTTGTAGAATAATTAGACAATTGTAATCCTTGGGTTTCACACTGCAAATATGTACCATATATATTAAAGATTATGTTTGTATCAAGTGTCATGTAACATTTTAAATTAGAAAAATTTTATGTATACATATATATGTATATATATACATACATATATATAAGAAGTGAAAATTTACACATTAAGGCTGACACATTTTGCTTTATTCGTGTGGAAAATTTCTGAAATTTACATATTTTGCTTTGTTTACTACACTCACAAAAATACAAATAAGTATATATGTGTTAATTTAAACTTACCAAAAATATAATATATCATGACAATAGTATCCAAAGCTTAATAATGAATTACCAGAAATTAACAGTAGTGATTCTTTCAAAATAATTTAACTGTAAATTTCCACTATTTGGTGAATCATCTGTAATTCACATGTCAATATTTTTCTTCTTCCAAAATTTCCTATTCCAGGTTTGTCTTCACCATAAACACTTAATTGTAGCCCTACTCTATGTCAGGTACCATGAAAATAGAAAGTTTATGGATTAAAAATAAATTTTTAATATTAAATCATTTTACAATTTTACTATTATTAGTTCTGTAGTTATGCTTAGAAACAGCAGTATATTCCTTACTGTTGATATGGATAGACTGTGTGAAAGTGAACTCTAATTAAAATCACAATTATTAAAGTGCTAACAAGAAAACGCGTCAAACTTGTAAGGAAGATGAATGAGTTTGTGTCCGTCATGCTTAAGTTCTCCTCCTCCTATCTGTCTCCTTCAGCCAGTGATGAGTAAGACCCTCAGAAGTGAATTATCCATGTCAAGTGCCCAAAAAGAATGGTGGCCAAAAATATAAACCAGTAGCTGTAATAGAATAAATTGCATTATCAGTGGGAAAAACCTTCACAAAATTATATTGCTAGAGATTAACTACAATATGGGAGCCAGAAATTTGCAACAAATACGTAATATAAATATTATCATAACAATGTAAATAACTTCTGAATTTTATTTACTTATATTATTTGAAGTTTGATTTAAAATGATCAAATTTAGATATTAAAATAAGATATACACATTGATTTAAAGATGCATATTGAGTGGCTTTTATTATAATACTTATATTAATATTTAAGTTTTGAGTAATCATTAAATATTTTAATTGCCAATCAGTTATCATTAAAACTAAAATAAAACCTATAGTTGAATACTAATTAAAAGCTAAACAATGAAACATTTTGTAACTAAAGCCGTATAGTCTCTAAACAATGGATAACATAAAAATCATGGCTTTAGCCACAATTTTTAGGCAATGAATCAAAAAGATGATGTTTACATCTTTAATATTTTTAAAACAAAATAATGATTTTCATGCAATGAATCAAAAAGATGAAGTCTACATCTTTAATATCTTTCAAAATACTCAGTTCTAACCTTGTACTTTAAAAGTAGTTTATAGAAATATGGGGTTTAGTAAAAGTCAGTTTTGCCTTAAATTCAATGATAGATAAAATGATATATTTCATTGTATTAACTTCTGTAACTTCAGACACTAAATAATTAATTTCTCTCAAAATGTGTCAAAATTTTAATTTCTGAAGTACTTTCCAGAGTAAATTATTTTAATTCACATAGAGTTATATTTAACATGTGATGGATTTTAAATGCAACATGTATTAAAATGTTTATTAAATATAAAATTATCTTCTTGACCATTGTGTCTTAAAATTTAATAAGAATATTCAAGCAGCATAATAAAGAATTAGTATTTGATATATAAAACACTATTAAGGATTTACTATGTGAAAATCCTGAAATATAATTTGGTAGATAGGGCATATTCATTTTAATAATCAGTTTACTATGTTATGAACCATAATTACTATCAAAATCAGATTTTGCAATATTATACTGTGTGTGTGTTCATGTAAGAAAAAGTTTACATTTCCAAAAAAATTTTATTGGAAAGCATTATCTAATGTTGACCTTGAGAGTTACTTAGGATAACATTATGTTATATGTATAAGAGAAAAAACAATTGAATGTCGAAGTAAAAAGCCCATTACAGTATCTCTCTTATATAGAAAAGACTAAATTTTATTTATTGTGGTAAGAATTACCTTACCATAAATAACATGAGTTAATGAAAATAATGAGACAATTTCATGTTTTTATAATGTAAGTGAAAGATTTTGCAACATTTACATGTATATAAAATTCTTTCCAAAGATTAAAAACAAATGAAAGAATCAAAAAACCTAAATTTATGTTTCTTGTTTAATTACAGAAAAGCAATCAATATTACTAGTATGTTAAATATATATTTAATGCATTTAAGAACAAGTGAAAGTGTTGTATTTATTTGTGTATATTACTTTATTAAATATATCAATAACACTGCAGAATTTTCTGAAGGTTATCACCCAGTGCTCATAGAATGATAGTAATTGGATAAAACTTCAAATAAATATAAATACAATAAATCTGATTCATGGAAAATATGTTTACTTCTTGTTATATTTGCATGAGACCTTAATTTTGAATTTAATTTTGAATCTACATTCAACCTACAAGAAATTTTAAAGCTGATTCAGTTTTCTGTGCTAACAAATAACAAACAAATATTTCAATGCCCATTGTTTATTAATTCTAATATATTATGTAAATGTTTTCCATTTTGAAATAATAAGATATTGTGGATTAATTCTGTTTCCTCTGTTCATTTCTTCACTTATAAATAATGTATGTCATATATGCCAGTAATATATCAGACAATGACTAGAATATAATTTTTTATACAAACAAACACATGCATTCACCAGAACAAAAAACAAATATAATGTCCTTAAAATCATACAAAACAAATATTCAGACTAGTATTATGTAGTGGGGAGGAAAAAACAATAAAATGTGAAATACAGAAGGTGGATGGGAGGCAAACAATAGCTACAACAACTAGATAACTGAGTGCCAGGTGGTAACACTGATTGTGCATGAAAATAGCCAGCAGAACATTCTCAGTCCACATTGTCTGGTGGAACTTTTGATAAAGATGAAAAAGTTCAATATATAGATTTTCTAATATGGCATCTATTAGTTATATGTGTTGAGTGGTATTAGAAATACAAGTAACAGAGAAATAAATTTTATTTTAATTTAATTTAAGTTCAAATTGTCTCATGTGCATGGTGGCTGGTCCATAGAAACAGTGCAGCACTTGATTGGCCACAGTAACTGGGAATGGCAGCATCACAAATTTGCAAAAGAACAGGAAACATGCGTAATAATCTAAGTTATGCTGAAAAGTCTTTTGTTCTGACAGAGGTAGTCACTGTTGATTATAAAATTAATTGTACTAAGAGGCATTATATATAAAATATTGGTAATCTCTACCTCTTAATAGTTATAATTCCTTTTCTGGCAGCAAAAATCACGTTCTTTTAAGTAGAAAAATATTCAGTATATATAGATAGATCTACCACAAAGCCAAGGAAGCTTAAATTTCTGAGACCCTCAAGTTTACAGAATTTGAGAAAAAGATTTGCATTCCATTGTCTTGGTCAGCTCTTTTAAAATAGTTCCAAGTAGACATTTTAAATGCCTGTTACTACTATTGCCCCTGTGCAATCTTTCCCTTCACAGAGTTATGTATGGAAAAGATAAATTTGGAATACATGAGTTTAGTTTTAATGGGAAACATGTCTATTTTAATTCCAAGTTAAATCAGTGTAAACCTTCAGCTTAGGAATAGTTGTATCATTACCTTATGAAAGGGTCAATTAATACTATAAAAGTACATGGGTCACTATTTACATCAAGATGTGAACAAAAACCGTAATTTCTGTCACTAGGAGAACATCAGTAAGAGATCATTAAATATTGGTTTAAGATTATAGAGAAAAAAGACTTTAAATCATTGTGAATAAAAATATGTGATTAGTTTCTCCTAAGTACCTACACAAAACTGAAGTGATTCCATGCAAAAAATAGACTTAATAATACAATGTATGCAATTAGATTTATATTTTTATTATATATTTGCTATATGTTGTAAATATGTTCACATGAATCATGTATATGCATCAGATACATACAAATGTAAATATTTTAGGAATTTTCATAAAAAAGATTTATCAGGATTTCAAACTTTCTGGTTTTGAAGGGCAAAAGACTATAATATTTTTAAAGAACAGATACGTCTTTGTGTGATATCATGTATTATGCATAGAATTAAAAAAGGAATATTCAAGCAATGGGATACATGCAGAAATAAATTATCTATTATCTCTGTAGAAAATTATACTAAAATTTATTTTTATATTCAAAGGTGATAAAAGTATGTGTGTGCAAAATAAATGATAAAATACATTGTGGAAGTTGATTATTTTAAAATTTTTAAAAAAGATACTTGTTTTTCCTATATTTTGTGACATTATCATGCTTGACAAGTTTTAAATTTTATCTTTTCTTCTTTTCGAAATATTTACTTTCTGAAATTCATATATGCCTTTTGTATTTTTAAATAAGTATCATAAATTATATGTACTTTGCTTTCTAAAAAACCTACATCTACCAATGGATAAAAGAAATGTCATTTAAATATTAATATTTATGACTGAAATTGTACTCTTTTTTTTATTTCACTGAAACACTCCTAGGAAAAGTTCACAAAAGTGACAAAAATGAAAGGAATTGCTCCAGGTGGATTTATGGCTGACAAATTGTGTCAACTTGAGAAGTTTAGAAGTTTAACTAAGAGACTCAGCAGGGAGCCAGGATCTTACTTTGTGAATATCCTCATCCTAAGTAAGATGAAGGTGAAGTCACAGAGATTTTGTGAGTATTACACCTATGCAGGTCTATAATATAAAGGAGGAAAAGAGGCTTGTCCCTCCTTTTGGCTCTGGTTGCTACCTTCAAGTATTGCCCAGTGTCATGCCATTGTGCCTTGCAGCCAGCTGATTATGGACTGAAATCTCCAAAAACTGTAAGCAAATTAAACCTTTCCTTCCTTAATTTTGAGTGTTGGATATTTTGTCCCAGCAATGAGAGAAAAGTAAACAAGACAGAATTTGGTACCAGGAGTAGGGTCACTGCTGTGACTCTACCTGACCATGTGATTCAAGAACCTTTGGGAATGGCTTGGGGAGAGTTTGGAAAAGCTTGGAGATGTCACCTGAAACAATAGCACACTGAAACATAGGCTATTTGGTATGGGAGATTCTGGTCAAAGTTTGGAAGACCAGGGGCTAATAGAAATCCTGCTGGTAAAGATCAAGCTTGTGAGGTTTGTGCTGGGAAGAAGGACCATGCTGGTTGTTGGAGTTCATATGATGTGTGTTATGGCCTGGCAGAAAGTTTGTCTGCATTTTGCTTGTATCCAGAGACTTTTCCTGAGACTAAGATTAAGGACAGTGGACCAAATAATCTGAAGTATTGCCCCAGTGCCATGCTACCCTGCCTTGCAGCCAGCTGATTATGTATTAAAATCTCCAAAAGGTGTAAGATAAATAAACCTTTCCTTCTTTAATTTTTGGTGTTGGGTATTCTGTCTCATCAAAGAGAAAAACTAACCAAGACAACTGCACAACTATTTTTGCAGATAATCTTTTGATACTGTGTAGTATTTATCATCAAGAACACACTTTCCAAGTTCTCCCATAGTGAAGGTTTTCATTAGGTAGTACAAACATATACTAATAAAAATTAAGTCAGTAAGAGACACTGAACAAGAAAAGAAAACATATCCATGAGTGAAATCCAGATTTCAATAAGATGTTAGTCCCAATTCTTCAATTTTTAGGATAGACACGTGATGATGATGCTTGAATTCTTCTATGAAAATCTATTTTGTCATGAACTGATTCAAAATAGACATTTAGAGCAGAAGTATCCTCTTACTGAATTTTATATTTTCATGTGCACAAATCAGTGTCTAACCTAGACTCCAAACCAAGATATTCAACAATAAAGATTTAGAAAACTGTTTAGCTTCACAAGCTCCATGCATTGTACAACCCATCTGAAATTCAAAGTGATGGATAATCTTGTGTTCTCCTACTTTACAACATATTCTTCTATAAAAAATTTCAATTTCTTCCTTATTATAATAACAGCAAATGTTTGATATCATGGCTTTTTCCACTTCAATCCTATTCCCCTGATACATTATGTTAAAAAAGTCTTTGAAAAATATTTCTAAATTTTTCTGTTCTACTTCCACATGTCCTGGATATTCCTAATTATCCTCTAATTTGCCCTTGATGTTTCTTGTTTTATTTAAAATATTTCTGCCAGATGGTAATATACCATTATGTAAAAATTTCAGTGTCAAACTGTTGCTTTGATTTTACTTAGGCTTTCTGTAGCACTTATGTTGCACTTAGCATGCTTTTTGGAAGAAATAGTATAGGTTCACATAGGCATGGGATTTTTTTTTCCTGCCAGAGAAAAAATGTAGATAATTTATTTTAGTAGATTTGTATATACAGTGGAAGTTTATTACATGTGAACATTAGGAAATAAACTCCGGTAGTTTTGTGCTTTTGGAATGTTATTATTATTGATATCATTATTATTTTTAACTAGTCTTTATATCCTATGACCTCTCTACCTTGTAGGAGTCTTTCAAAGGCCACTGTGATCCATGTTTTCTACTTAAGATGGTTAAAATAAGCTAACCTTGAAGTGTGATCAAGTTTTGTATTCCTAAATCTACTTGTGAGATTGAACTATCTGCATATCCACTTTAAAATTTATCCAGTGCTCTTAACAATCTAGAGGGGGAGAGTTACTGTACGATGAATGGTTTCAATGACTCACAGTATATGAAAGTGAGAAATGATATGAAAAATAAGAACATTAGCTATCCTTTTAGATACTTTGTTTTCTATATTTATCATAAGATTCAGAAGTTAGATGACACTATTGTTTTTTTCTTAAATGTTCTCCAAAGGATCAAGGATTGAAACCTTTGAAACTGAGTCAAAATAAAACATTCTTCCCTGTAGAAGCTGATTCTCTCAGGGGGGTTGTCATGGTGACAAAAAGCTAACACAAAAGACCTATATCTCCATCCACTGTTCATTATTTTTCCTACCAGGACGATGATCCTTCCTTGGAGCTGCGCTGGCAATAGTCTGCTATACTCTGTACCTCAAGCATTCTGAATGATAGATTTCAGTAGGGCTCAGGTCCTAATTTATACTAGGATTTATCAAAAGTGTGCATGTAATTGTATCTGACTTATTTTCATGCATTGTCCTACAAGTTTTCTTTGCTGTAGTGTAGCTCTTGCCTTTCAGACAATTCAACTATTTTTATTCTGCTAGAAAGTCTATTAGTTCACTTCTTCAAGAACATAAATACTGCCGATTTTGATCTTTATCTGAAACTTGATTTAGCTTTCTTTAGTCTTTCTTAAAAAGAAAAGAGAAATAGTCAATTCTTCAAAGACTCCAGCCTATGGATATAATCATATACTGTTTTTGTATGTTTAAAAATGGATTAAAAATTTTCCTCTGCCTTTTATTCTTATCATTTCCATGTAAATTTTGAAAAGAAAGACCAATGACATGACCACTACAATAACTGAATTGTTTTCTCGAGCCAAAATCATAAAATGCTTGTATAATAATGGCACAGTTCTATTTTAAAAGTTCACCCATGGTATTAATATGTGCAATTAATGTGAGAAATTTCAGGATATCTTGGTAAATCAAGAAAGGTATGTACAAAAGCACAATTATCATATCTAACTACCTTCATTACTGAATTAGAAATCAAAGATCCCTACATCAAAAATGTACCACAAATCTTTGACAGAGTTAAGCTAATGTGAAATGTTTATGTATGACTAAAAGACATTCATCAATTATGCATAAGTCTGAGGGCTTATGACTTTATTCATTGTGGGTTCCCCTGTACCAATGCACAGCTCATGGGTATACTATGATGTAACTGAGAAATCTTAGAGTTTCCTCTATTCATGTATATGATACATGTCATGACATAATACTTGTGACAGTGAGACTGAGAAAATTCAGGCTATCACCAAAAGACTAATGTTAAAATATATATCTATACTATATATATATATATATATATATATATATATATATATATATATATTTTAAAATATAAATTTTAAAATATAAATGTTTTTAAGGTGCATACCAATTTAAAATTTAATTACAATTTGTTTTCTTGTTTCTGTGGGTCATGTGGTAAATAAAGCTGGTCTGATGTTTATTGCATACATTTTGACACTATCATAGAGAGTTCACAGAAAAAAAGTCACAAAATAATTTTCTTTCTACTTGTTTCCATTAGATTAATCACTGTATTTTACTTGCAACTTCAAAGTATTATATATTTACACCTCAAAATACTTTTCATTTCATTAAAAATGTAATTCTTTAAAACGTGTAGCATAACTTTGTTCAGTCAACTAAAGGCTTGCAATTCCACAAATCATCTAAAGGTTGACTTTTTCCCTGTAAAAATATAGCAACAATTCAAACATAAGGACTAGTTAGGCAGAGGCTTTAAAATTTTCCCATTTATACAAATAATTTTTAAAATACAAATTTGTCATTAAAACTTTAGCATTTTTAAGATATTCTCAAGAGTAATTAGATCAATCTGAAATGAAATAAGAAAAAAATTTATTGATATCATTACAGAACTTATGTTTCCTTTCTTAAAAATATAATTAGCACACACATCATATCCATTACAATTTTGATAGCTTCCAAAATTTTTCACTTCCCACTTTATTATTTTATGATTGCATGCTTGAAAGTTTATTTAGCAGTTTTAAAAACCTATTGTGCTATTTCTGTAAAGACTGAATTTTATTCTTGAATGACTTCTTAATTCTTCAAGAGCAATTCTCTTTCAATCTTGCAATTCATTTTTCACATTCTGATATGTCAATACTCCTAAAAGGAACCTTCTATCATGTCATGTTCTATCTCAAATATATTTCATTATTTCCTCTTGCCTATAAGATAAACTGTACTTCAAGCTTGACATGCACAGATTTCAAAAATGAAGATGAAATGGTTATTTTAGATTCTCTAAATTCTAAAACATATTAACCACTCAAGCTAAAATTTTTGGTCATTTCTTGAAAATATGCTTTTCATGTTTTTCATTTCAAATATACCCAGTGGTCTCAGTTTTATACTTTGTGCAAATCTGAATTTTTCAGCAACCAACTGAGATCTCTTCCCCAGAAATGCATAATAAAGTGTTGCCTTCCTTTTCTGATATTACATAGTGCTTAATATGTTCCCATAAATTCTAACCAAGGAATAATGTGGTGAATTCATCTATCTGTTCCACTGACACTTTTAATAATCTCTTCATAATCTCTTGTTTTAAATATTTTAAGGCTCTAAAACTCATCTCCTTAAAACATCTGCAGTCAATAGGATAGAGATATTTAGATATTCTGAAATACTTATTTTCTATAATACTTGTTAAGCCATTGTGGCTAATAAAATATTTTATTATCAACAATAAATTTTGTACTCTAAGACACGTAAAATGAGAATTTTACATGATTATAGGCTTCGCAGTAATCATAATGCATAATGTCCAGTTTGAGCTATCTTTGATAGTACTATATCATTATTGTCTAAAAAATCAAGATTAGTTTTCTCACTGGCTTAAACTTAATATCTGATTGTCAGAAGAACTTTTTACCTTCCTTCCTATTTTCGTGCTAATATTTACTTTAAAATTAAATTCATTTATTTTCTGGACAAAAAAAGAAACACTTTTTTTTTTTTTTTTTACTGTTTTAAAATTCTGTACCTCTGCCTCAAGCGCTTGGACTACTAAACCAAATGTAAGGTTCTGTTTCTGTGCTTCCCCAGCTATATGAAAGGTAAACCACAACTCAGCGGATGAAAGGATGTGAATACTAGTTGTAACTGAAAATATTTAAATTTAAAAGCATTGCATACAATAAAAGACACATTGCTATTAGTCATTGTTGAAATACTTTCTGCTTCAAATACATTTATCTCATTATTTTTGCTACTTTTTGAAGCTATTCTAAAATTCCTCCTTTCTGACTGTATTTGCTTGTGCTTTCTTGGCTTCGTGGATGTTCTCAATCATTTCAAGTTTAATTTTTTTTTTTTTTGAATCGGGAGTCAAACTCAGGACCTTGTGCTTTCTGGACAGGTAATGTGCCCCTGAGCCACATCCTCAGCTTTTGTACTCAAAATTTTTAACTCTCATGGTTATTTTGACTTTCAAGAAAAGCCAGAAGTCGCAGGTACAAGGTCCAGTGGGTAAGGTGAACGAAACAGACTGATGATTTAGAGGCTGCCTTTCTGCTGAATAGCACTGGCCAGCAGCAGTCACCGGTTTTGTTTTGTTTGTTTGTTTGTTTTTATCACAGCTACTAAAAATAGTCACAAAAAGTACTCCAAATCGCTTCAGAAAAATGGCAAGAATGATGTCATAGGACCAGGAATATAGCTCAGGGGCACAATAATGCCTGCCAAGTATGAGGTCCGGAGTTCGATTCCTAGTACTAAAAAACTAAATAAAATTTTTAAAAAATCATAGTGATTCCAAACTGAGGAGTATTTTGAGGGTAAATAATAGCAATGACATCGTCTTTTATTGTAATAAGCTTTTTTTTAAGTTTAAACATTCACTGTGTATTTGATCACATCACAAAGTTAGAACTCATTTTAGATACTTATTAAATTTAGTCATTAAGTTATACTATTACTACCTAAACTAATTGAAGAAAACCCTCTGTAAATATTTATTATCACTTGCACATATAACATTTACAAAGGATTAATAGTCTTACTACTATTTTAAGAGAACCTATACTTTGGTCTGCCATGCTGCCTTGTGGGAAGAAGGTCTGATGCTTGAGCGGGAAGTCGCTTCTCCCTTTCCCAACACCTAGAAGAACAAGTCAGAATTTACTCCCTAAAACCTAGAGCTGAGTTCAAAGTGCATATGAGGACTTTGATATTTCAATCCCACCTTCTTCCAATTTACTAATTTTCAGCTTTGTGAGACTAAGGCAAAAAGTAAAGAGCTCAAGGATAGAAAATTCTTACCAAACTTTGTTGCTTTAGCTGTTCTGTTCTGATTTAGTTGTAGTATGTTATCCAAAATTCACAAGCTTTATGCGGTCTTGGAGACTTTGTGCTCATTGGCAGATGCATCCACTGGTGAGTTCAGCCTCTGAGTGTGCTGTTGGGTGGTGAGGGCCTGGTTTGAAGAGGCGTTTCACTGGTGCTGCGGCCTGGGAGGGGTGACCTCCTTCCACAGATTTCTTTGCTCACTCTTTTTCCCCGGCTGTCATAGCTGAGCATTTTCCTCTAACCCAGGCCTTTCTGTCATGCTTTTCTTTTTTTATCCTACCAACTCGGAAATGAAATTTCTGAAACTGATAAAAAAAAAATTCTGTCTTCCTTTAAGTTACAGATATAGATATAAGCTCTTGTGAGGAAGAAAGTGCTTTAGAAAACTCCTAGACACAGTAAAAACTCAGATGTTAAGCACCAGGCTCCACATAATACTTTAATATTCTCATGTAACTATATCCCCAGCCTTAGTTTTATGTACTTGTGATAGTTTGGGGGTTAGTTGTGATGTCAATTCTTCCTTGCACTTAACAAATTTAATCATGTTTTTTTAAATATTCATTATACAACATGAATGAGATTGTGAGAACACAAAAGTGAAAAAAAAAGAAAAACAGGACAGCTTGTTTATTAAACATATAGGAAAATATGGAATAGTTTTTGCTTTATCTGCTACAGTTTTGAATGAAGTACTAATGATAAAGAGAAAAATAAAAAGCCAGATAAATGAGTAATTTTCTTTTGTCAAATGAATATTTGTAATTATCCTCCTCATCATCATTTAAACTGAAGAAGAAAAAGAAATAATTACAATAATGTATTAATATAAAATATTTACTATATAGTATTATGAGAATGAATTCCCCTTTTTTGTTTGTAAAATCTGTAGTTCTTTTTTTTTCTTTTTCTTTATTTTTTTTAGTGCATGGGATCAAACTCATGACCTTGTGCTTGCAAAATCTGTAGTTCTAAGGATTTAATTCTATACATGTTGCTTAGTAAGAAAAAGTCACCATATTGCTTTAATCTGCCATTTTAAAATAGAAGTTCTTGAGTACTTTATAAGGGTTAACTTAGGCAGTCTGAACACTACTAGGTATACAGTGCTTCATGATGTTTCATCATCTTTATTCTCTTTCTCTCAACTCTCTTCTTTGTTCCTTCCTACATTTTCCTCTTTTCCTTCTCCTCCCATTCTTTCCTCTTCTCTCTCCTCTTCTCTCCATCACCTTGTTATCAATCCACACAGTATCAATCAGCACAATGACACAATAATTTAACCACAATAGTATTGAGGCAATTTACCATAAAATAAAACTGAATTTATTGTTTTATGGTCACCTTATGGTGTTATCTGGAAATTTTGAAATTATATATGAAAACAGAATATTTTTTTAGGTTGGGCAGACCTTTGCTTTTAATTTGATACTGTATGTGTATATTAATCAATTGTATAACATATTGCAAGTGGTCCTGTTTCAAAAATTGTACTTTTCTATATATGTGGTAATCCAATAACTTCCTTTCTGGTGAACATTAAAGAATTTTGTTTCTACACAATACTCAATTGTATGCAACTGATGTCCTTCATATTTTTTTTCTTACTCAAGATATTCATTAGAAAATCATGGCACTTGATACCTGTATTCAGCATTTTTTGTTCAAATGCTGTGGTTTAAATTTATTTAATTTTTCATTAAAATATGTTTGTAGTACATGACATTGACTATCATCTGAGGGAGTAGGTACATGTACGTAATAAAATTTGTGTATTTTTTAAATACTTTTTCCATTCCCTCACTCTTCCTCTCCATTAATTTCCTTTTCCCCATTTTAATTCTTGGTGATATTATTAACCTTACCTCCTATTATTGAATTTTAAAAATATATTTAAATAATATTGTCACCTTGACTTTTCTCTTAATCTTTTAATTACTTTCAATCTCTCTAATATTTGTAATGTATACAAAGTCCTCCTGTTTCATTTTAACCTAGAAAAATGAGCAATACAGTACATTAGCTCCAAGGTAAGGTTTACCCCATTTGTTACAATTGTTTTATGGGCAACATCACACAAGATTTTACAATATTAATATCAATACCTGTCTCACTGCTTTGATAATAATATCTGATATTTATGAGAAGCACATTTAATGCAGACACTTTGGTAATCATTTTGCATATATTAATCTATTTTGATCTTCACATTAATTCTAGGGATTATTATTATTTTCCATTTAAAGACCTAGAAATTGAATAGAAAGATTAATTAACTTGCCTCAGGCTACCTAGTTACAGGGTTGCAGAACCAAGATAGGAATCCAAAAAGTCAAAGTCAGATTATATAACATCATAAAATGATTTCTGATATATTATTTAAACTAAGCTGTGGAATGTTTGGTTTATATCGTTATCTTGAGATGCTAGTATGACTTACACTAATTCATATACGATTTCTGGAGATTTTTTTGTCATTAAAAGAAATAGAATCATGCATATGCATTTAAAATAGGAATTCAAAGATATTTTTCAGGCTAATGATCTTTGGAATAATTTTGTCATGCTTTAGTTAAACATTCTAATTATAAAATGGATGCATTTACTATTAAAGTGAACAAGTTGAAAAACAAAATTAATAACTTTGAAATATGAAATACTGAATATGTAATGAACATCATAGAAATTACTTTAGCATGATAGCAAGAATAAAACAGATTCCATGTTATGTCACAGAATCAAGGTAAATTGTCTGAATCTGCTTCATATTGTATTGCTTAAGGTGAAATATTCAGTTTTTTTCATATTCCCAAAGTAGCTGGTCATAAAATAAAAGGGCTGGGGATTTAGCTTAGCGGCATAATTGTGAGCCTGACAAGTGCAAGGTTGTGAGTTTGATCCCTGGTACCCCCCCAAAAAAAAGGTAAAATGAAAGAAAACAGGATTTACTTAGGGTAAAACTACTGTTTTTTTTTGAAGATGGATGACTTTTTATTCTTTATGTCAAGACTCCATGAAGGTAATAAAACTAAGTGTTATACTATGAATACAAAGATAGTTATAGTCTTGATAATCCTAAAAATACTTTTACCTTAGACAAGACATATGTATAATTATTAATTCTGCAATGTCAAGAAAAAAGTTAACAAAGAATTATAAAGTTAATGTCTCCTTTAAATGGAATTTAAATACCAATTAGGTATTTTGGAATGAACTTAAGTTCCAAAGTAAAAGAATTAATGGTTGTTGGTAGGTCAGAAGCTTTTATTTGCCACTTGCACTAAATTGAAAAACCAATTTTGACTATTTACTAGGAATATAATGGAAATATAGTATAATTTTATTGTACTTCTTGTTTTTTGAATAATCAACCGATGACTAAATTTGTGAAAATTCAAAATTTAGGAGACACATTAAATTTAATGACATTTAAATCTGAAAATTATGCAAGCTGTCTTTTTATCAGTGAAGAACCATTTTTAATTTCAGAAGTTAATTAAATTTGCTGCTCCAAACCGTTTAGTAGAAGATCAATAATATTCTTTCAATTTTATATTTTTTGATTCTCAGAGGTATAATACTGATCACCTAGACATGGAAAAAATTACAGTGTCATTTTCAAAGCAGAGAGAATGCAATACTCATTTGTCAGTCATTTGTCTATACCTCTGTACTTCAAATCTTTGCCAAAAGAGGGCGAACCAAATCTATGGACTATTAAACACTATCTCCAATGAGTAATTGTCAAGACACCAAAACAACAACCTGCTTCTTTTAGAAGTTCCTGATAATACAGACTTTCAAATTTATTATAGTGGAGAAGAAAATGTATTATAAGCCTTCTGTGACTTTTAATGCCAATGTAACATCTTAATAAATACACAAAATTTAATTCTTAATTCAAATCACATGACTACACAATGTCTAGCATTTGAAAATATTCCTGAATTTCAAATAGTTGATAAAATGACCTAAATCTTACCAGCAAGCTGAAATTGTTTATATAACTATAAGGCAAAAACTGATTAAAGTATTTGTTTTGATCTTACTATATGCATGACCAAGTTGCTCCTTTTATTTGTATTGCTCCTTAAGCATATAAAAGTAATTTAGAAAAAAATATATTTTTATTTATGCATATTATTTATATTGTTTAGTATTATACTTTTTAGATTGGCTATAGGCATGCGAAATAATCATGGTTGCTTAACAAATATACATGTTTCCCTCAAGGTATATCAATAAAGTCAAAGCTCCCTGACAAGTACAAGCATACCTGAGATGTAGTTCAAGATCAGTTCCAGATCACCACAGTAAAGCAAATAGCACAATAAAGCAAGACACATGGTCTTTCTTTCTGTTTTTCAGTGTGTATTAGCCCACTAATTGTGGACTATGTCTTTATATACCCCAAATGAAAATGCTTCCTTGTACCCTTTAACTTTGTAACTTGAACAACTACATCCAGGATGACAGTACTTAATTTATAAATTACTGATTTCTTAGTGGGGCTTTTTCTCATTCTCCTTTTCCTTTCTTTCTTTTAGAATTCTGTATGTTGCTACCCTTTTTTCTGTTTTTTTTCCTCTTCTCTTTAAATAAAATTTTAAAAATGTATAATTGCTATTGTAAAAAAAGAGGAAATAGGAAGCACTATAAAAGATATAGCTGTATGTATGTTTAGGTGTGTGGGACTGATGACCATATTTCTAGGTTCTTGTTGGATTGTTGAACAGATCTGTTTGCACTCTCACTGCTTGAGTTTCCACTTTGTGTGCTTTAATTCTGTAACTTGAATAACTATTTTTAAAAGAACAATATGTAATTTATCAACTAATGATTTCTGTTTATCTTCTTTTCTTGAAATTCTGTAATATTTCTACCTTTTTCCTGTTTTTTTTCTCTTTAAAAAAAAACGAAAATACTTCTTAAAAATGTTAATCATCATATTCTTTATCAGAGAACCAGTGGTGAAGGACTCAGATAGATAAAAAGTTAAGAACAGAGAGTGAAGCTCAGTGGCAGAACAAGTGTTTAGCATCTACAGTGTTTCTGGGTTCTATTCTGCCAGTTAATCAATCAATAAAAATACTGATGTAAACACAAAGACATTCCAAGTTAGTAAAAAGAAGTTCATTACCAAAAATTGGCATTCAAAAGGTATCCTTAGTATAATTTCCAGAAAAGATAGAAATCTACAGATACAGAAAAATAGATTAGTAGTTGTTTAAAACATTTAGATGTATTGTGATTTTAGAAAATTCAAAAAAGGAAGGAGCTGTTTTGAGGTAATTAAAATATTTTTGAAATAACTGTAGTTATTATTGCACATATCTATTGGTATGGCAAACAAAATCTTTTAAAAAAGGATAATACATAGTATATGAGTCATTAAAATAACATACCTAAAGTTATATTTTTGGAATTCAGAATGTTTCCAGTTTACAGAATAGTTAAGAGAAATGCTTTTGATTTGATAAAAACATACTAGTTTTAAAAGATGTCATCCATGATCATGGATCCAAGAACTGATTTTGAGGAATCCAGATTTTCAGTTGCTTCTGTTCAAACATTATTTTTCTTATTCTTATTCTCTGAAGATAGACAATTGTGTATATTCATTTTTGTGGTTTATCTTATCATGTTTTGCAGACAGTCTTTTTTTTAATACAAATTGCATATTTCTGCAACCTTATGTCAAGTAAGTCTAACAGCAACATTTCATGATTTTTCTAATAACATTTACTTCATTAACGTCTGTCTGTCTGTCTGTCACATTTTTATAATTATTTTAATATTTAGAACGCTGTCAAAGGAAAAGATGGCAGATTGATAGGCAACAGGATACAGAGCCTCCCTTGAGAGAAAGAAGGCATGCTGGAGAGGTCCGGACAGAGGGAGATGGCTCCTCTCGACCTAGGAAGAAACTAAATGCAAAAGAGCTGGTCAAACACGCAGTCCCGGAGTACATTGCAGAAGCTGAGATTAGCGGCCACAGCGCTCTCCGGCCACCTGAAATCGCGCTGCCGCTGGGACTGAGCAGAGCAGCCGGAGCTCACGCAGCCTTAACCTGCTGTGACTGGCTGGAGCGGCCTGAACATGCTGGAGCACCCAAAACCGCAGCGTTGCAACTAAATAGTCGTGCTGAAGACCGAGGTTGGCGAGCCCAGCGGAGAATGGAGCCAGCAAGAGACTTCCATGAAACCATGGGGAGTGCTGGGAATAAGACCCGCTCCCCCCTCGCCAAGGGAAGGGCACGACCAAATGGAAGACATGTTGGAATTGGGCAGGTGGAGCCTGAACTTGGAACAACAGTGACTTCAGTTAGTTGCTCCCTTCCCAGAGCAGATTGGTGGGATCTGCTTGGCCTGGGTCATGCCCCTGGCCCGGACCCAATAAGCCGTCCCAAACCGAGTCCCAAAGCATAGCACACACTAACCCAAAGGCCCCCAAAGTTTGACTGTCCTGGTGGAGAGGGGCCAGCATAACAATGACCAAAAGCAAACAGGAGAGGGCAGAAATCCCTCACCGGCATGCTTCAGAAGAACCATAACCAAGAAGGAAAGGGGCTAGAACCTCCACTATACACCTGTATGGAAGAAAGCAAAAACATGACAAGAGATAGAACTCTGTCATCATTACAAAATCAACTGCAGCTTTTGGTGAAGATTGGTTTTTGAAGTCACTTCTGCAATTGTTTTAAGGTGGCACAGACTGTGCATAAATAGTACAGCAAACTTAATTGGTAACCCAGTCCTGCTTCCATCTTGCTCCTTATCTTCAGGCCTCCTTAATTCCCAAGACATACTCAGAACAATATCAGAGAAATCACATAATTTCTTCGGCCTCCACACAGGTGTTTGTCCCTTTGATCAGTTACCCCTGCAACTTTTTCTTATCCACGCTACTGAAAAAACAGGGCTTGAGTGTGAAAGAGGGAAAGTTGTGATTTCTGCTACTTTCTCCATTTATGAGATGCCTGGAAAACCATCAAAATCCAATCAGATAGCAAATGCTTCAGGTCCCTCACCAATACTGGAGCAGTCAATGACAGAAACACATTCATTTAACAGAGTCATTATCACCATTAACTGCTTAGACCTATGTCACTTGATAGAAGTCACCCATTCTCATTATAGGAGTAACCACGCAGGTCACACCTTCTACTATCTAGACAATACCCAAGAGTGTCCCAACTCTTATTCAACCTATAATGAGTCTTGACAATTCTGAGGGTGAATATGCAAAGCCCAACTCACCAATAATATCCAATGAAGTCTCAGGGAGATTACATCACAGTGCCCAACAGGAAATAAAGTAAACATTGCATAACAAACCAATACCTAGAGACATATCTTAAAGTCACTTATTACAAAGGCCACTCCAAGAAAATTAGTAGAGATATCTATGTCATCAGACATGCATATCTAAACATACGCATATATTTAAAAAGTAATATGACACCTCCTAACATTTGTAACTTTCTAGTAAAAGATTTTGAAGATGTCAAAGAGGATGAATCCGTGATAAAGGATTCAAAAGAAATATTTTAGAAGATGTTCAATGAGATCCAAGAGAAAACAAGCAAATGGTTAAGTGAAATTAGGACAACAGTATAGTATAGGAATGAGGATTCTATAAATGTGATAAAATTTTTTTAAAATCCAATCAAATCCTTGAAGCAAATAGCACCATATGTCAAATGAAAGCTTTAATTAAAAGTTTTAACAACAGTATAGATAAAAGAGAAGAAAAAAATGAAGCTTGAAAGTAGATCTTTTGAAGTATCCCACTTAGAAAACTATATGATAAAAGAATGAATGAAGACAGCCTTCATTATGAATGGAATGAGACTGAAGGATGAAACATATGCTTCAGATCAAACATTGACATAATGTAGAAAAAATGATGTTTAAGGACATAGAAACAATTCAATGAAATGATTGCAAAAAACTTCTTTTATTTTGGAAAAAATGTGACATTCAGATACAAGAAGTACATAGAACTCCAAATAGATATTAAGAAAAGATCCTGACTAAAACATATTATAGTAAAACTGTAAAAATTACATCACGAAAAAAGAATTTTATAGTTTACAAAAGAAACATTGCCCAGACATATTCATAAAAGGCCCATTAGACAAATGACACTGTTATAGATTGAAAACTGGTGGTCAACTTAATGCCAGAGGAATTAAATCACTATGGTGCTGAGCATAGATGTTTTACCTGAGGAAAGTTGCCAGCATAAATAGAGACATGGAGAAGGAGCAGCGAGGCATTGTGGGTTTCACTAAATATTGTTGTTTGAGCCATTGGTTCTCCTGGGAGAGCTCCGGTCCTTACATTGAGCATTGCTTCCTGGCTTCAGAGGGGAAAACGTGTGCCATTTAATTTCCAGGACAAACTCGTCATGCGGCTTCCTGGCATTTACTCAACTGTGGTTATTGTTGGAGGATGGCTTCACTGAGGATGGCTGTGGTGCTTTTCAGGACAGCCCTAGTCTTTATTATGAGCATGACTTCTCAGCTCCAGTGTAGAATCCCCAACCTACCAGCACAGCTCCTTCACCCCGCTGGCATAGACTTTCTAGCTTCCACTGCTGACCTTTGGGCCTTCCCAGCACAAGAGACTGGTGTGAGTCCTTCTTGAGGGCTCTAGACCTCCAGTTGGACATTGTCATGAGCTCTGGGTCTTCATCTGGACTCATTCAGGACATTGCTGTGGGATTCAGGTCCTTGGCTGAATATTCTATGTCCTTGGTGTTGTGGATAGATTTCCTGCACTTTCTTATGCTGACTCTGGGTGACCATCATAAATAATATAAATTCCGTGTCCTGATTTTAATTATTCTCCTCACAACCCCTGACTACAGCAAAACACATTTATCATAAAAACTTATAAGGAAAGAGGGTATGTAATGATATATTTCAAATCTTTTTTTTAAAAAAAGCTGTCAATCAAGATTAGTTTAGCTAGTAAAGCTATTTTTTTGGACTTTCCAAGAAACATGGAAATTAAAAGAATTTATGAACACCAAACTAGTCTTTCAAAGATAAACAGGGAAGTCATACACCCAGAAAATTAAAACAACCACTACATGCTAGTCTGCAAAAATATAAGTTACACTACAAAAGTAAATATTTTCATGAGAAATGGAAAATAATTAGACATATGGATACCATAAAATATCAAAATAAAGATTCATACAAGTGGAAGAAATGAACAAACAATATTCAAAACAACCAGGAAAAATATCAACAAGATGACAAGTGCAAGAACATAATTTGCATTAATAATTGAATATAAATGGTCTTACTTCTTTAAAAAGTAGACTTGGTAAGATGTTTATTAAACTTGAAGCACTAATAACACATAGAATAAAAGTGAATGGAGAGAAAATGATATTACAAGTAAATAGAATCCAATAACAATGGAAATAACTACATTTGTCTCACACACACAAAGAAATTTAGAAAAAATCAGTAGATGTCCAGGAATATGGCAGAATGATGAAGAGCAGAAAAACAGCCTCTCTGACATTTGAAATCCAGATGCTTGAATATAACAACATGAAGAAGAGAAGGATATGGGAAGAGGGTCCCTGGGGACCAGTAAGTAGCTGAAGCAAGAATTAGAACCCAGGAAGAGAGAAGAGAATGACAGCAAAGTAGTGGTGCTGTTTCCCTGATACCCAGCTCATAGCATAAGAGGGACAGCTGAAACCTGCAGGTGAACACTGACTACTAGTGACCCAGAGACCTCCATGGAGAAACACACTGGTGAAGTGGAGCAGCGAATGCTGTGGGCTGCAGTGACCAGAGAGTTATTCAGGCTCAGAAGTATCCCAGGAAAGGAAAATTTGCAGCTGCCATTTTGGAAAGGGGCCAATTGAAATCAGAATTTACAGCAGCTGCAGGTTGGCTCCATCTATCAGATCCCAGTTTAAGGGTGAAATTCAGCCAAGTTCAGGTAGTTGAAAGGAAGCTGAATTCATACCAACAGGGAGCTGAGTTCAAGCCAGCAGAAAGCACTCAGATTGTTGCACTCTAAAAAACTCAGGTCCCAGCCCTCGCAACTAGATACTCAAAGCAGCCTGAACTTCAGTGCAACTAAAGACACAGTATTGCTAGGATTATCCAGTCCTGACACACATGGTAATTCTACTTCTGGCTGGCTTCTGAGATCAATCAACAGAGATCAGTGCTGTGCATACTCCTATGTTTACCAGTGAAAACAGAGACATGTCTTGACTGGGCATTATTTTTCTGCTTTTTTTCTTTTTATTTTATTTTATACTCTTTTTTAGTGTTTCTTCTTGTTTTTATATGAGTGTGAACATTGATTCCAATTTTTTGTTGATGTTTTGTCCTGATCCTGTTCTTATTTGTCCTTCTATCTTTCCCTGCTGTCTTCTTTGATCATTCCTAAAGCATGCAAAATTTTCCTTTGTCCTCCAAACTGGGTTTTAAACTCTTTATTTTATTCCATTTCTCTTTTTCCTCTAGCTCCTTTTAAATTTTCTCCCCTGAGGGTAAAATTTGACCTATGGAAGTGATACCTACTGAATACCACTTTCTGGTTTATTTTCAATTTTGTTATATAACTATAAATCTTGTTCATACAGTTAAACATGAAAACTATTAGTTACCACATTACTGGGGATCTGGCCAAGGTCCCCAGTCTCCCAGTGTACAGAAAAGGTTTAAAAAAATGAGGCAAGTGGCATGATTTTAGAGCTCCAGGAGGATCAAAACCCTCAAAATCAGCAGAGTTTGAGACCCTGGAGGCTGAGACAAAGAACTTCTCTGGGTGGTCCATATTTAATAGGTCTTCATAAAAGGAGATGGAGTACTGAGGAAAGGATATGATCTAAGCAGAACCTTAAGAATCACCTCATCAACTTCTCCAAATGGTATTCTATGCTAATTTAAAAGAACTGTTTTGGGGTCAGGGATTTAGCTCAGTGGCATAAGCTACTACCTGGCAAGTGCCAGGTCCTGAGTTCAATCCCCATACAAAACAAAACAAAAACAAAAAAACCCTATTTTATCTCCAGGATAAAATTTATGGTAGGAAATAGCAGGAGTGAGATGCCTACAGATAGAGTCTCTATCTTGTTATTTGGAGTTGGAGCCAGGTGTCATCAGCTGTGGCCTTATCTTGGCCTTTGATATGTCTTTTGCTCTGGGGTTGGCCATGCCCTGGCCATGCTTCAGCCCTGAACGTGTGTTCAATTTCCAGCTTCGGTGGCTCCCAACAATTAGCTACTACAGTCCCCCCCATGGTTATTTAATGCTATAATTATCACTAATTGTATCATTTAGTTAAGGTGACAACATTTTTCTAATCAGTTGTTCTTCCTGGTATGCCAATACTGAGATTGCCTGAAGGTCATAAACAATGCTATATGCCAGTGTCAATAAACAAGAGTCTGTGACAAATAAGCAACATGTAATATATCTAAACAAAAACACCTAATCTTCTGAAAGATTTAAGAAGTAGAATCCTTGAAGACATTGGTGTAGATAGACTGAACAAAACCCAGGTACCACAGGAAATATCACAAAGTCAACAACTGGGTTCTCAACTTATTGAAAAGCTTGTGCACAGCAAAAGTGACCACCACAGAGTGAAGAGACTATCCACAAAAAGGGAAATTTTTTTGACAGCTCTTCATTAGTCAAAGGACTAATTTCTAGAATATGTAAAGAATTAAAAAAAAACAAACAGACATCCTTGAATTTTAAGACCCAGTCCAAAAATGGGTATCTTAAATGAATAAATACTTCTGAAATAAAAAAAATAGAAAAGATAAATAAACTTATGAAAAACGTTTAGCACTACTGCTTATTTGAGAGATGCAAAGTAAACAACACTGAGATTCCATCTCACCCCAGAAAGAATGGCTATTATCAATAAACAACCAATAAAAAATGTGGGAGGGCTGTGTAAAAAGAAAACTCCACTGTGGTGGCAGTGTAGACTGGTACAACCACTGTAGAAATCAGTGTGAAAATTCCTCAAAAAACTAAACCTAGAGTTTCAGCTATTCTCTTCCTTCATTTCTTCCCAAAATTACTACAAAAATTACCAGAGTGACATATACACACTGTTGCTTATAGCAGCACAGTTTGCAATTGGTATATCTTAGATGCAGCCCAAATGCCCAATTGATGAATAGATAAAAAGTTTTTAATATACTATGGAGCACTACTCAGCCTTAAATAAAGACAAACTTGACACATTTCTAGTTAAATGGAAGCACCTCAAGACCATATACTTAAGTGAAATGAACCAAACATACATGTGCAAATATGGCATTGCTTCTCTGGTGCTAGAAATGGAAAGGATAAGTAAGGACCAAAACATGTAATAGATATTGTAAAATTAAGAAGATGTTCAAGTAGGAATAGGAACTATGGAAGGAGGAAGAGGAAAAGAAGGAATGGGCGATTTTAAAAACAGAATAGAAGGAAAAAGATGGAAATAAAGCTTTTATAAATAAAGATGGGAAGTGGGGTTGAAGGGAGGAGAAGGGAACAGGAAAAGAAACATCAAGCTATATCAGGTAAGTACATGACTGATGTTATCATTTTGTGTATCTAAAATGAACCATTAAAATTAATTTAAAAGGAAAGAATCAGCCCCAAAATTCAAATGAGCTCATCATACAATGATCAATGAATCAGCTTATAAACAAAATTATTGTAAATCTGTCTGCGCCAAACAACAGAGCATCCAGTAATGTAAAATTATTGGATCTAAAGGCAGAGATCGGCTGTAAAATAATAATAATAATGGGGAAACATAAGAGCTCACTGCCATCAGTGTATATATAATCTCCTTAAAAATCAGTAAAGATGTGTCAAACTTCAACTATACCATAGACAAAATAAACTTAATTAACATTTGCAGAACATTCCATTGAACAGCTACAGAATGTGCATCTTTTCATGTGTGCATGGACTCTTCACTAGACTAGATAATATATTACATCACAAAGCAGGTCAGCAAGTCTTTTTTTTTTTTTTCTTTTTTTTGTACCTGGGATCGAACTCATGACGTCATGCTTGCCAGGCAACCATTTATGCCACTGAGCTAAATCCTGGCCCCATAAAGCAAGTATTAACAAACATAACTTTTATCATCACAGTGGAATAAAACTAGAAAGAAAAGCTTGAGAAATTTTGCAAACAAGTACAGACTGAATGATAATTTTGTGAATAGTGAATCAATGATAAGTTAAGAGGAAAATTATAAATTCCTTGAAACAACTGAAAATCAGAACACACCATACAAACTTTTGTGGCACATAGTGAAAGAAGTTCTGTATTAGTCATGTTTCCATTACTCAGACCAAATACTGAACACTGAAATTTAAAGCAAGAAGGGTTTAATTTGGCTCATATTTTAAAGGCATTCATTCCATGGTCAGCTGTCTTAAAAGCAGAAATGGCATGAAAGAATGCATGAAAGGTGCTCACCTCTTCACAGCCTTGAAGCAAAACAACAAAGGAGGAAACAAGGACAAGAATAAGTTCTTGAAGGTCATGGCCCATGTTATCCAACCCTCCAAGGTCCAACATCTTAACAGCACAGAAATTTAAAAATCAATTAATCTATCTCTAAGTATACTATCACCATGATTCAATTACATTCCAAAGGCTCTATCTCTGAGCACAAAGACTTCAGGTCCATAAGATGCATTAAGAAAGACTAACCAGGCATTCAGGCTTTTGCCTGAAATCCCACCTACTTGTGAGGCTGAGTCAGGGTGATTACATATTTAAGGCCTTCCTGGGTAAGTCAGTGAGGCTGTCTCAAAATGAAATAAGTCTTGTTATGTAGCTCATTGATAGAATGTTCATGGATCTAATCTGGATTTAAAATTTAAAAAAATAATTGAAAAGGAAAAGAGAAAATAAAAGAATAATAGAAACATACACATGCCTATAAATTATTAATAATCTAACAATTATTAGATTATATACTGCTTATTTTGCTATTTTTTCTGTTTATTATCAACTTTTATCTTCTTTTATTATTTATTATTTCTTCCTTCTGTTTATTATCAACTTGGAACTTGCAAGAATCCTCCTGCCTGAACCTCCCAAGTGACAGGATTACAGGTATATGTCGCCATGCCCTGCTGTTATCCATTTTTATCTATTACTCATTTTGTTAAAATGAACAATCTAATACTTAACATCAAAGTCTTGGAAAAAAAGTAAAGTATACTCTAAGTTAGTAAGAGAAAAATTAATAATGATGAGAGCAGAAATAATTTAAAAGAACACACAAAAAACAATGAAACAAAGTGAGTTCACTGAAAATCTAAACAAAATTTGCATATGTATAACTAGACTAACTAAGTGATAAAGAGGAAAGAAAAGAAAAGCATCAACAGGGAGAGAAGGAGAGAAAATATAGAGACATAGACAGAAAAGACTAAAATTAAAAAAGAGGTAAAAAGGGAAACATGACTGAAATTATAAAAACTCAAGATCATTAAGGATAGTTCTGAAAAAATACTTAGTATCCAATTGAAAAATCTAGAAGAAATAGAAAAATTTCTGGATGTATATAACCTATCAAAGTTGAATCATGATTAAGAACCTGAGCAGACCAAATTAGTAATGAAATTGAATCAGAAAAGAAAAAACAATTCCCCCTGTAAAGAAAATCCCAAACTTGATAGATGGTTTTAATATTGAATTTTTTCAAACCTATAATGAAAAATTAACATCATCACTTATCAAAAAATTCCATATTTTTCAATGTAGGGGAATCCTTCCAAACTCATTCTATGACACCAGCACTACTGTAACATCAAAAATGTAGCATGGACATGACAAAAATAAAAACAAATTTTAGATCTAAGCCCCTAACTCATTTAGGTACAAAGGTCCTCAAAAATATTCTACTGTTTTAGTAGGAAATCTAAAGAATCATATACTAATGGTAGTTTCAAGCCAGTAATTAAAAAAATTCAATATATACAAACATAATACATCATATAAATATAATGAAATATAAAAATCTTATGGTGATCACAACAGATGTAGAAACAATTGATAAAATTAAACATGTCTCCATTAGAAAAGCTCAAATAAATGAAGAATAAAATGATCATACTGTAACATAATAATTGATATATATGACAAACATCTCCCCAACATCATGTTGAATGAAAGCTTTTTTCTCTAAGGTCAGAAATAAGACAGGCACATCCACTGTTGTTATTCTAAACATTACTATAAATCTGAGCCAACAGAGGTAGACAGAGAAAGACAATACAGCATATATAGCATATAAAGTGCATATAAATAGGAAATGAAGAAGTTAAATTATCTGTTTATGCATGGTACTAATTTAGTAAACGATACAAAATCAACATACAAATATCAGCAGCTTTTTTACTCACCATAATGAATTTTCTGAAAAAGAAATCAGGTTACCAATCTGATTCATAATAAACAGAAATAAATCTAACTAAGGAAAACAAATATTTCTACAGTGAATATTGTGAAACATTAGAGAAAAGTTTTAAAGAAAATGGTAAAAGGTGGAAATATATCTCATGTCATAGATTGGAAAAACTAATGTTGTTAAAATGCACCGGTACCCAAAGCTGTCTACAATTTCAACGCAATTTCCAACAAAATATCAGTGACATTCTTTAATTCATGTAAAACACAAAAAGTAGCCTGAAAAAATAAGGTTATTTTAAGCAAAAAACAAAAAAAAGTTGGAGGTTTGACAACACACATCCTTATTTTTAAGACATGTTACGGAACCATCATAACAAAAAACATGACAATGATATTGGCATAAAAACAGGCACACAGAGTATTGTAGAGTAAAAAGACAAAAAATAAACCTACTAAACTACAGCCAACATATTTTCAAAATATCAAAAACATACATTGAATATGCAATGTGTTACATACAATACATCACATAAACAGAAATAATGTTACCATCACAAGAGATGCAGAAAAAATTGCTAAAATTTAACATTCCTTCGGTACAACAAATGGTATCAGGGCAGCTGGATATCCACATGAAATGAGCTGGAGCTTGACCTTTTTATTTCCCATGTACAAAAATCAACACAAAATAGATCAAAATCCTTAATATGAGATCTAAAATTTTGAAGCTACTGGAAGACAAAATAGAGAAAATATTGGTACAGACCATGAATTTCTGAATATGACTCCAAAATCATGGGCAAAAATAATCAAGAATTGGCCAATAAATTACATCAGACTTGAATATTTCTTCTGAGAAAAAAAGAAAATGAAAAACAATCTATAAGGCAAACAGACAAGTTGTGAATGGTAGAGAATATTTGCCAGCTGTGATTCTGACAGTTAATATTCAGCATATATAAAGACAAAGAGAATATTAAAAATAACATCATATTAAAAATAATAAAAACAAAAACAAAACAAGTAATTCATTTAAAAATGGTCCAATTATCTGATCAGACACCCCCTCAAAATTCTAATGAGTCACAAAATCTGCTTCAATAAAAATAAAAATAAACACCTATCCTCAATTAAAATAGTTATCATAACATCAAATACTTGTGAAAATGTGGACAAAAGGGACTCTGCTATGGTGTTGATGGGACTATAACAAAATACAACCACTGTGGAAAACTATATGGAGCTTTTGCAAAAAGCTAAAAGTAGAATTACATTGTGAACTACCTAAACCATTCCTGGTACATATTTTAAGCTAGCTGACAAAATGATATCTGCTTATCCATGTTTACTGGAACACTACTTCCACTAGGTAAGAACTGAATTAAGCAATGAGCTCATCAAGAAAAGAATGGAGAAATAAACTACACAGAAACACAACAACCTATTATTTATCCATGAATAAGCAAGTCTATAAATAAGAAATTCTGGCATTTGCAGGGAAATATACCTAGAAAATGGACTACATCTTACTAAGCAACATAAGCTAGGCAAATAGCACATGTTCTCTTTAACATGTAGAAAAAAAGAAAGCAACAATAAAAAATAAAACATTAAATTTAAAGAGAAAATTTTATGTCTTCAAGGAGCAAATAGACACAAAAAGCAAATGAAATATGGGTAGATATAATCAATGCAACACATATCTAGTCAAAGATGTGAATTCATTAACTTATTCAATTAGTATATGGTTCTACTTGTGATTTAAAAAACAAGTTTCACGAAAGCCTCACAGAAAACCACTTTTAGGCTTAGGTGAATTGTTCGGTTTAATAGAAAGTTTGGCAATTTAAACTGGTATTTCTAATTTGATGCAGGTGCCATCACCATAAAATATGATGCTCTTTGTCTCTTAGCACCTTTTGACTACAAAACCAACTTCATAGTGTTATGCTAACCAGAAATATAATAGCAGTCCTGTTGGAAAATCCATTTGTAGTGGCCAAATATAACTTTTTTATCCTAGCTGGTAGCACCTCTTGAAAAAAGCATTTTCAAATTATAATGTAAAGAAAGTAGTTTAAATCGCAAAGAAGAAGTTGTCATATTCAAGTTGCAGTGCTAAGGCAAATAAAGAAAGTGCTGGTACTATGAATAATAAGAAGAAAATTTCTCATTTAAAATGATAATTTATTGATTCTTTTTAAAAGTAGGAGGAATTTATTGAGAGAAATAAAGCTTCTGTCTGAAAGAGCCAGAAAGGGACACAGATAGTTGGTTGTCCACCAACCCTGCTTCTCAAGGATGTTTTATTGAGCAAAACCATGAGATGAGGTGGGCTTAAGGTGGGACAGAGCTATAATTAATCAATAAGTATAAGTTTAGTTCCATAGGTAATGTTCATCCAATGACAACTCATAGGATGGATGTGAAGTGGGACAAAACTGTGGTCAACCAATAAGTATAAAACAAGTTTAGTCACTCCACTAATATGGATTAAAGCAGGAATCAAATGGGGAAAATAAGTTGCACAACAAACACACATAGGATGGACAAGGACTTTCCTGGAAAGCGAGGAAAGTATTCATCGATAGGGGAAGTATATGAGTAAGTAGTTTTTTTTTTTTTTTTTTAAGCCTGACCTCAGTGAATGAACCTCCAGCCACAATTGTCTTCTGCACTGACCTCATGAGGACTCAGTCCTGTCTGATTGCCTACACTGTTTCTTCCAACTTAGTTATAATATTTCCCCTTCTGAAGAAGGATCCTTAACTGCAATGAAAGGGCAAGGGTTGAAGACCTATCTGGCTACTTCCAGCAGAAGAGGGCTATAGTCATGATCTGCAGTCAGAGATATTCCACAGAGGGCCTATCTAAATGTTCTTGCAGGTGCCAGGTGTTCTTGTCTTAGGTATACACACAGCTTTAAGTCTGGAGGATACAAGGCTACAGAAACAATTAAGTATGCACAGACCAAGCAGTAAAATCAACAAGATAATAATGCATATAACCAACAAAGTTTTCCACCAGGAGGAGCCATTAATAACTTTCCATAAAGAGGATAAAGAAAAGATGGAGGAAACTGCACAATCTGAAAGTTATTAACTAGTCATTTAATATCCTGAACAGCTACTGAAATATTATCAGAAGGATGAGGAATGTATACACAACAGCTTTTTTACTTGCCCAAGTACTCCCCTTGTGTTACTGTTAGAATGTCTAAAGCAATCCAATTTTGGAGGATGGCTTGTTTCCTTAATTTTACTTCTTCATTCATGAGAGAGAGACCAGCCACAGTGTTATTTAAGGCCACTGATAGTTAAGGCCTCAATATATTGCATAACATCCTCTAATCCTAGGGAAGGGATAGAGTCAGAGGCTAAATGATCATACCAGTGTGACACACTTCCAGACCATTAATGCTTAATGTGTTCTTATGCAAAGTCATGCAATCTGGAAATGTACTAAATCTGGAACCAGGAGAGATGCACTATGCAAGTGTCTGACAGAGAAGTACAAATGATCTTGAAAATAGACCATTCCCCACACAAAATATTCAAGTATTCATCTAGAAAAGACTTACAGTCATAACTTTCTAGCTGTATAAAAATGTTTCTAGACAATAAAATATTTTTACTAAAAATAAAAATTAAAATGGGCATGGAGGGTAAAAGAAATCTAAATAGGAATCATAAAATCAGAAATATAAACGGACAATACATTGAAATTTTAAAAACACAAACCAAATTTGATTTGCTTTGGATATTAAAAGAAGTTTAAATTCACCAAAAATAAAACTCAGAAGAAACAAAATATATTTCTCAAATTATGACAAAGTAGAATATATGCAATATATTGCACAAGTAATTCATTGACAGTACTTGGAAACATACAATAATTGCTAAAGAATTTAAATTATTCAGTTTGCCTAAAAACTGAACTATAAGTATAAAAGACATTACAGTGTTTTTATATTTGCTTTTAAGAAAAAACAAAATAAGTACAATACTAGTAAAAAGTTATTATAGGTGACAACAATGATTGTGCCTGGTAGAATTAAGAGTAATTTGATAGTCTTTAAATTGTGCAAAAATAAACAGGAACTGCAAATAAAGTGAAAGAATTCATGGCATATTGTTGGAAAGGGCAAAAAAGGATACTTATTCAGATGAATTTTTGTGAAATTTTAAATCTCAATATAAATATAATTTCTCAGCATGAACTGCTGAGAACACATGAAAAACTTTTGTGTATTCCATTTCTGCTTATAAGTAAGGTAAAAATTTCCCAACAGGAAAATGTTTCACCTTCCCTCTCTACACAAATTGGAGGAAAACAAATGCTACTATTGGAAAGAGAAAGTTAATATTGAGTTGTCTCTGCATAAAAGACTTAGAAAGCTACAACTTGTGTTCTGCTAGCTTAATCAATGGATTTTCTTTGTAATATTTATTGCCTGTTGATGGTTTCAATAGGATTTATCTCCCAAGCATTCATGTGCTTGAAGTTTAATCTCTGGTAAAGTGGTAATGAGAAAGAGTGAGACCTTTAAATGGTGGAGGCCATGGGGTAACAGAAGCATCACATTGATAAGTGAATTGTTTTTGTTGAAAAACTGAGTTAGTTCTTTGGAGACATGATTAAGTCTACAGGGATTCAATCAGGTGTGGACAGACTGGTTAATAATCATGGAAGTGGGTTGTTACAAAATACTTCATCTCTCCCATTTTGTCATATAGATATGTGCTTTTATACATACCCACTTTCTTTCTGCTATCTGCCATTGGTACACATAATATGATCCCTCACCAAGAGCCATTCACATGTTGGTGACATTCTCCTGAACCTCCAGAACTGTAGACAGAATTGATTTCTTCACAAATTACCTAGTCTCAAATATTTTGCGACAGCACTAGAAAATAGAACCAAGTCATTGCATAGCTGTCTCAAGCTCTTGTCCTTTGCCTTATAATTTCTTTATCAATGTAGTTACTTTTTTAAGGTGGCATATAAGCTTCTAATTCAATGACTTCGCCGGGTAACTTGGCATTAAATTCTCAACATGTGTGCACACTTGATGCAAAAATAAGCTTGGTTTATTTATTTGTCATTCAGTTTGATTTGTGGACATTAGCTGCTTCACATAAAATGGAAGCAGAAGTTATTTTCATACATATAGAAAAGTTTTGAGTCAGAACAATTGTAGATTCCAATACCAAACCTGCAGCTTATTGGTCATCTAAGCTTATAAAACCAGTAGAGTCTCATTATACTCAGCTCTCTTATCTGAAAGTAGATATTATAATAACACCTCATCAAGCTATTGAGAAGATTAACAGAAAAACTGTTTGCAACATAGTGCTTATTACACAGTTGGCATTTAATTAGTTTTCACATTTATGATTTTGTTTGAAAGCAAGAGAAAAACTATTCTGTATCAAATGACCTGGAAAAAATCCTGTCCTTAAATAAAATTGAAACTAACCTCAAACAGATTGAGAAGTTAAATCATGTTAGCTCTTAATGAGAAAAATTACATCATAAAACACCAGTAATATTCCTAGAGAGCAAATTTTAGGTGCTCAATAAATATCAATTAAATGAACAAAGTACCTAGTGAAAATACAGTGTTAGTATATGAAGTGGAAAATGTGCTTGTAAGATAACTATTCAAAGATAATATTTAAAAAGTACTTGAATCCTTTCCAAATATCCAATTCTTTTTATTCCCATTAAGTGACTGTGAATGTAGCTGCATGTAAAAAGGCAGCTTAATTAGGTTATTTCAATTCGTATCTTTGATTTATTCATCAAATATCATTGTTTCAGGAATTGGTAAATGTCATAAACTTCAAAAAAATTTTTTTCAATTTCATGTTTGAGAAAATAGTTTTTCCTTTTGGCCTAGAGACGTTACATGACTCCATTGTCAATATTGAAGATTCAGAGCAGATAAGTGACATAAATCCTAACTTGATGATGTGATTATACCTTTAGACTTCCTGATATGTGAGATACTCCTTCTTTAAGCCCATTTAAGAAGTTTTCTGCATCCATAATTATAAATATTTTATAACAGTAATATGACTTTTTAAAGCTTAGATAATCAAATATTATTAAATATGTGTAGAAAAATCTCACTTAAGAGAAAGCATTGCTCATCTATGATTTATGAAACAGAATATTTTTTAAAGCTGGAATTCTAATAGGAACATAAAATCAGATTATATATTATGTCAAAATTTAAAGGAAGAAATCCTGTCCTTGTTCTACCAATTCTCCTAAAATATAACCAAAAAACATAATTACTAACTTATTTTTGGAGCTATCTGTACTCTAAAAGATAAACATTTAAAATATAGAACCTCTAAAGTAGATAAAACTACATAACTCTCTACCACTTATAAACAGATTAATCATTTATGAATAAAGATCTAAGAAAATCCAAGTAAAATAACATATTAAACACAGAACCACTTTAAACGTGAATAAATTAAGTATATTCTAGATATGAAAGAATAATTAATTATTATCTTTAGCCTCTAAGGGGAGAATAGGCACATTTCTACCCTCATCCTGTACATTGGCCTAAGGACCAGGAGTGCAAATAAAAAAAGTCAAATGCCTGGTCTATTTCCAATGATGGTGCTATAGCAAACATTTAGAAATATTTTAAAAGGAAAATGTCTAAAACCCTGAGTTTGGAGATGATAATTAACTAGTTCCGGGAAAATGATGAGTGATATACAATATAACAAGCAATTTAAGTAATTTTGATGTTAGTTTGACAACTTCTTAGATGATGAAGAAAGAAACAAAATCTAAAACACAGTCTCTTTCCTCTTTCCTTGCTTTTCTTCTGAAAGATCGGTAAATTCATTATTGAACAAATGGTAAAATGTAAGATTGCTATAAAGAAATAGACATATCATCTATATGTATATTAAGCAACAGGTGTGTGAAACTTTTACAGACTCAATTTCAGAGAGATAGAGAGGGAGAGAGAGAGAGAGGGAGAGAGGGAGAGGAGAGGAAGGAGAGGAGAGAAAGAAAAGTACATAAAATATTGAGGGCACAATGTGGCCGGCAGAATAGATCTCAGATTCTGTTCTAGGAAAAAAAATATTACTTGAAGTTGGAGAAGGTACATTCTGAGTTTGAGAACCATAGAATCAGTTTAAAAACTTTTTTTATCTTACATTCAAAAGACACAAGCGACAGAATTAGCTCTGCACTTCATAGGAGAGAAAAATATATACAAAATGTTAAGACTTCACCTTAACCTCCTATAAAGGGAAAAAAGAGCAGCATAGCAAAATGAAATAAAACTTTCAGGGAAATAAGGTCAGGGTTGCCTCTAGGAGGGACAGTTGTGCGAAAGCAATGTTTCTGTTGCCCCTAGTGTTCAAAAAGATTATTCCCTGCCAGAATTAAACAGATTGGAACAATGGCAAAGTTCAAGGTAGAAGGCATTGAAAACCTTCATATTTATGTAATCCTCAATTTCTCTATGACCCCTGATTCAATAATCAACATGCCTCTCATTTTGAGAATATGTTGAAGGAGTTTTTTGAGGATAATTATGTGGGAAAGGTAATACCAGCAGTTTATACAAAAGTAGAATAAAGGCAGTGACAGATAGGACATTTTGAAGTAGAGAAAGAGAGAGAGAAAATTAGAAGCCTGTAAAAATAGCAAGTGAAGAGACCAGGAATCTTAATGAGATCTGTCTGTTAGAAACATAGATTAATCTATTTATGAAAATGAGGGGTACAGACCTATTTAGTCAGGTTATTTAAGCATCATTGACTGACATTGAAGTTATCATGCAGCACAGAGAAAGAGACAGAAACAAAACTGTGGCTAGAGTTGACCTCTATTAGTTTATAAATTTTGTGGGAAGGAGGTTGACAAATGCCCCACTCAGATTCTTCTTCAAGGAATGACTCATACCCAGCTGTGAGGAATATAATTTGCTGACAGTGTTCAGCTGTTAGCTTCTAAATCCACCTCCACCTTCAAGCAAAGGTCATATTCTACTCAGGGTGCTTCCCATTCCATGACACTAAGTGAGGAGAACCAGTGTTGAGACTTCCTGCCAGTGGGCTTCTAGCCAATGTCCGAGCAAGACATGTATGCTAGAGCTCAGGCATTTCTGCCTAAATTGGAAATCATCCATCTCAAAATGCTTGCTGCCTGGTTTTAGCATCATGTTCTGATGGCTCTTCCTGGCTAACTTTGCATTCTCTTTTTTTTTTTTTTCAGTTAACACATGTAATGCCCCAGTGAACATTAAATATGTTTAACTTCATCTCAACATCTTTTTGCTGGAGAGCCAAATCTACTCCAAGGGATAGCAGATGGAACTAGGATGAAGTTTGCCATTCATGTACAAAGTGTGTACATCAAGGTTTTTTTTTTTAACTTTTATTTGACATTATATTTGAATATTAAAAACTGTATATTACTTAGGAGACTATACTATATTATATTATACTGTGCTATACTGTATTATGGGAGAAGATTACTATAGGAGAAATTTATCAAATTTACACTTTATCTTTTAGCTAGTTAACTTTAGGTAAAAGCTATACTCTTCTTTATAGCATTTGTCTCTATCCAAGTACTTAATTTTATTATTAGCCTATCCCAGAGGAAAGTAAAATCTTTTTAGCCAAGATTTCCTTTGTTTTTCTTTTTCTAAAAATCATTTGGTATCTTTGGTTCCCCAAACATTACCTAACATGTAGTAGGCATGGGGAATATAAATAATTTGTTCAATAATTTAAACATATTGTTTCTTCCCTCATATAAGAATACATATCAAAGTATACTTTAACATGAAAGCTGAATTAAGTCAGAAATGATTTTTAAAGAAACATAATATAATTCAATAGTATAACTGGATAAGTAAATTTACATTAGATGGGCAAATACATTAATCAGACATTTCTACCTCTAATTAGTATCATTATGAATATCAAAGCTACTTATGAAAAATTATTTACTGTGATGTACTAGCAAATATATTTGCATTATTGATACGATACTTAGGAACTGTATAACAGCTTAGAAAACTTCCAAACAAAGCAAACTCAAGAGAGTATTTTTCTAAGAAAATTCTGTTTATATTAAAGCTGTACAAAAATAGTTTCTTCTTATATATGTTAAACAGAAATAAATTCTATGCTGAGATAATTTTAACACAATTGTGCATTTCACAAAATAATTTTGTACAGCCAGGGTGATGGTGCACACCTGTAATCCCAGAACTCTGGAGACTGAGGCAGGAGGATTGTGACAAGTTTGAGGCCACCCTGGTCTACTTAGTTAATTCTAGGACAGCTTGAATTAAACAGAGAGCCATTGCCAAAACAAAAAAAAAATTTTCTAGATGATGTACCCTAGAGAAATAGTAAGTATTTACCCTCAACTTTCTGAGGCTTTATACAGAACTGAATACATTCATTTATGTATGCATTTTATTAAATTTTGATAAATATACACACTGTATACCTATCACCACAATCAAGAGATGACATATTTGTATCACCCTATAGGACCCACTTGTGTTCCATCACCACCAGCCATCCCTCATCATGAGGGCCAGGCAGTAACTGATTTCCTTTCTGTCACTGTATATTCTATCTACATTTCATAAGGGAACTACAAACATATTTAAAAAAAAAACAATGACAGCCTTGATAAATACCCAAACAGCTTATGAAATACAAGGGTACTTTCCATTTTGTGAAACATAGTGAGCATTAAGAACATAATGTGAATGAACTAGAATTTACTCCAAGAAATGTAAACTACTCTTGGCAAACAAATGGCAAAGGACTTAATGTATGGAATCAAGAGACTACAAAATATATGGAAAGGGCTGAAAAAAAGAGTCTATCTTGACCCTGTTGGAATGTATCAAAGAAACAAAGCCATAGTTTTCTCATGGTTTTCTCACTTGTTGATCAAATGGAAGTATGGTAGCACAGAAACAGTGGACTCCAGAGAAGTAAGCACCCAGAACAAGTGTCAGTGAGCCACATGAAGAAGACTGAGCTATTTTCCCGTTTCTCAACAAGCAGCTTCTTAACAGGCAGAAGATTTATGGTACAAAAAAATAACCTCGTTAAATAGTGTGACAAATAGCAGTGGCCATAGAATGATGGCGTTCATCCTTGTCTACCAACAAAATTTTATTAACATTAATTTAAACAGAAATATCTAAACCTACCTGCAAGTCAATCTGTATATTTACTTTTTTCATTTCCCACCATGTAAGGGAAGGATAACCAGGAGTGTCATGAAATGAGTGGAAATCAGAGCAGATGTCCACTGTTGATAGACAACATAGAGCAAATTTACATCCTTCTTCATTGAATACCAAGACCCCAAACTCTTGTGAAAACCAAGAGTGCACCTGTAAATGTGCAAAATGCCTTCGTGCTAATGATTCTACCACCGTGGCACTCTACTAACTTAAAATGTAACCTCTTTTGTCAATCAAATTTGTGTATGAATCATATTTGACTCTTCTTACTATATATACATAAGGCTAGTGTTGCAATTTGCTTTGTTGATGATATTAGAAAGTAGTAATGCAGTATATGACAGACCTAGATTTGGAAAAAGTGGAATTTCCAACATGATGTAGAGAACAAATTATACTATGACTCATTGTAGCTGTTGGAAAAGAAATCAAGACTGCAACTAACAACTTGATAGTTTCTTGGATAAAATTAAAAAATGTGCATGGAGAGGACAAATCCTTATATCTATTTGAGGAAATTTAGATTCTTTTCAATGAAATTCAAAAGTACTCAATCTGCTGAGATTTGTTTTATAGGATAAAAGGAAGTTGTTGATTATTTAAAAAATGGTCATTTTTACATATCAAAAAAGAATATTGCCATAGTTTTACTGAATCTTTACTAAAACTTAAAATTTTAATTATTATAAATTTTAAAAATGTTTTTCCTTTCCTTTCATTCTCTTTCCTTTCCTTTTGTTTCCTCATGATCATATTTACAGTAACTCATATTCATTGACTTGCCAGAATCCTATGGAGAGGAGCTGTCATATGAGAAACTTGTACAGATGGAAAAAGTGAAATTGAATAAAGAGACACAAGCTATCCCACTAATAATGCCAAAAGAAGTTGCCAGTATATATGACATATATTTTTTCTTTCATATGGTTTAACTATTTTTCAAGAACGAATAAAGAGGGGAACTTTTAAAGCAATCAACTGAATTTTGGAAAATTTTAACAAGTTCTTATATATTTTCACTGTAATAAGGTCTTTTTTTCTATATCTGATGGCTTCCTTCTAAATTTTTTTTGGACTGCATAGAGATTTGAAATTATTTGATGTAAATGTTAACTCCAATGACATTATAATCACAAATGTGTTTATAATGTTCAGTTAAATGATTTCGGGCATTTGTGTTAGGAATTTTAAAATTTAAAGGCATTATAATGAAGATCTCACCTAAGTCAGTAAATTTTCATGGAGGTATGTAGATGAAAAAGTGATGAAAGAGCTTGAAGCAACATAAATAATAGTAGGAATAAAATTGAGACTAGAATCTAGGTAAATTATTCTTTTTCTGTTGTATGCAATGCATTTAATCTATATCATTAATGGTTCAAATAGTAAGACACAAGATATTCCTGCCTACAATATCAATTATTACTTCTGAAGGATTTTACACAGTAAGGATGTGTTCATCTTTTGTGGTCAACATCTATAAAGAATAATTTCTATGTACACACAGACCTTTTTTTTGTTTTTATAAATGACCAAACATTTAGAGAAAATAAAAGTCTTCTGAAGTCTAACTTTTTGGATAGAAGATTTATATTTTTCAATTTTAAATCAAAATATGTCATGGGAAAAAAAGTTTAATGCATGGGATAGACATTAACTCTGGTTACTTTAAGCAGAAAATTACTTTACCAACATACATTGAATAGTACATAGAATCTTACTAAAAAAGTTAAAGAACTAGCATTGGAGTCTTCACAGCTATGAAAAATTATCCAGAACTACAGGTTAGATCTAGTCCCAGAAGATATTGTTGCTTTCTAAGTTATTGCAACTACCTTTTTCGTTAATGTCACTAATCCCCTAGTTAAAACCCTGTTGCTAGAAATGCATCCTTTAAAAGCTGGATATATCAGCAACCTCTGCTGCTGCTTCAACATTATTATCTAGTCCTTTTATGTAATGCTCAATTCTAGCTTAGATATAGTGCAATTGATAGTAAAGCAAAGATGACCTATCAAAACTCTCACTTGTCAAGAGACCAGGGAAAGTAAGTAAATGTCCTTGATGCTAAGAGATGGACTCAGGCAGCAAAGTAACTGAAAAACTCAAAGTAGGTCTAGGATTCCTTTGAAATGGAGATTATAGGTTTCCTATGCCAGGGAAGAGATGGGGATTTTAACAGACTGGCAAAAGTTGAATTGTGTGGAAAGTTCTTCAGAAGTTAAAAAAAAAAAATAGTACCATCCAGGATCCTATGAAGAGCATGTAAAACTATGTCACTGAAACTGATGAAAAAGAAATGGAGGCTTCGGAAGTAGAAAGTGGTATGGATTTTTAAAACAAACAAACAAAAGTATCTTCTTCATAAATCTTGGTCACATTATTAGTAAATTTGAATGAAATATATTAGTAAATATAAGAATGCAGGAAAATGTAAAAAATGTTGTATATTTCCCATTGAATTATAGGAAAATGGTAAAAATGATAAACTAAATGAAATATTAGGAAACAAAAGCATAATTTTAGAATTTGTCTTTCATTGCTACCATGACATTCAGAGACAGAAAAAAAAATCCAAATAACTGTGGAAGGCCCAAATATTTACTCCCAGCCAGTTATATGAAAAGAAAATTTCCAATAAAACAAATAAAAATATATTGTTTCTTCTAAAAGATAAAGATGCACCCATCTACCCTACCATTAATACTGACTCCTGAGAGCTCCTGCCAGGCTGATTAGAGGAGGTGCTGCCTTCCTGATACTGCAGAGCGCCTGAAAACGCAGGTACTCCTTGAGATGGGAAGTACTCACACCGGAAACACATCATCACCGTGAAAGGGGTTCCATCTGCATCAAACCAAATATCTGGATCCTTGAAGCGTGGACGCTGCACTGTTGTTCTCAAGCATCTCCTCCAGGTAGCAGCATTTGGAAAGCGGTCCTAATAGCCTGAGGGAGAGAGCCAGGCTTTTGAAATGTGAGATTCCTTTTCTTTCTTTCTCTTTCTTTCTTTCTTTCTTTCTTTCTTTCTTTCTTTCTTTCTTTCTTTCTTTCCTTCTTCCTTCCTTTTCTTTTTTTTAAGAGAATAAATCAAAAGAGGGCAGATCTAAGCAGATCAGAACAGAACAATGTAAGCAACACAGCACTTCACAACAGTACAATTGGATATTAACAGTAGCTATCATAATGTCTCTTTCTTTGAAATAGTTGAGCTTAGCTTTACACATAATAATGCCAAACATAACAAAGTAGAATAAAACAACTCAAGAGAACGGAAGTATTCCAAGGCATTCTGAACCAAATAACCAAAGATGAACAATCCTTTTCTGTCCTTTTCCTCCATTAGTTCTCCCAAATACCGGAGATCACTGAGACCTGGCAGTGTCTTTTCCACTGCTCACTACAAGCAAGGGAAGCCCCACGAGGCTAGCCAGACAGAAGCTAAACACTGCACAGGTAGGTGCCATGGGTCACAACCTGGATGCACAAGGGAAGAGTGAGACCCAACAGTTGGTAAGGATTGGGCTCTTCCCTGTCATCTCCCAAAAAGGGAAAAATCTTGAATAGTGACCACTATCACCTGCAGGGCAAAAAAAAAATCCCTAAGCATTCCAGAGGTGAGCCTCAGATCCCACTGTTGAGACACTCTTTCCAGGATCTGAGTCCAAAGGATGAGAGGGATTCCTCTGAGGTGGAGAACTGGCTGCGCAGAAGGGAACCCAAGGCCTGGCAGGCAAAGCAGCCGTGTGGAATTGCTGGCATGTTTCCTGTGGAGTGTCTGTTTAGAGTTCTCATCAGGTTTTGTTGTTTGGGTTTGTTGTCGTTTTATTTTTCCTCTCTCTTTTCTTTCCTTATTCCTCCTCTTCAATGTGTGCTTCTGTATCAATATAGTTTTTTTAAAAAAAAATTGTGGTGCTTTTCAAGGTTTTTATAGTTTTTTTTTTCATACTCTGAGATCTCACCTATCTTCTTTTCTCTTAATAACTTTCTGTCTTGCCTATTCTATTCTTTTTGCTCTTCGTATTTTAACCCATCTTTTCCCTTGCCTCTTCCTCAACTTTCATGTGACATATATATAGCTGGTGTCTGCATTTATATGCAAATGAGGAGGAGCACACCACTGCTGCAGTTTGAATGGTACATCCACAGTCTTCATGAGGTGACCTCTAATACAACAGTGTTTGAGAGATCAAACAATACTGATCACAAATATATCAACAGGTTCGGACAATCTCCAAGCTTTCCTCAGTTCTGAAGTACACATCCTTCCTACTATGTGCTACTTCTCTCCAAAAGTATTTTCAAGATACTCTGCAATAATAACCCCTTGCTCCAACTATAAAATACTTCCAACAAGTCTGACCGGCTAATTTTCTACCTCATAATATTTCTCCTCCTACCGATGAACCCCTTTTCCTCCTTTTTTTACTCTCTTCCCTTCCCATCTCCTTCCACATTGCAGATTGACTGCTAACAACAATACTCTGATGAGGGATAAATATGTAGAAAAAAGGTTAAATATACATGCATGTTTATAATATATAAGCACATATGCATAAGAATATGAACAAACAGGCAACAAAATCATTCCAAAGCCTCCCAACTCTCCAAAATTAGATCCAGTGGCACTGAGAGAAAAACAAACACTAGATAGTGAAGCTTTATGCAATTGTTAAAGTAGAATTAAAGAAACTCATCAAATGTGGTGAAGACATGACTCAAAAGACTATGGAACTGACATACAAACTGATCAGTGTGGATATAGGAGAAACAAAACAAAAAAAAAAGGGATAGCAGACTAAAATAGTTCAAAGCATGAATGACAAATTTACCAAAGATCCAGAGTCCAGGAATGGATGTCACAGAGAAATACCACAGAAAAAGAAATTGTGTAGAACTCATAAAATGCAAAAATGACCAATATGATGGCAGAAACTCTAAAATCCAGGACTTCATGCCACTTACCACTGAGCGTTGAAGAAACTCTTCAAATATAAAATGGTAATTTTTTATTATAATTTGCATTGTTGTTCATGTAACACATAACCTTTCAATGGGGTGTGATTTATTTTATAAAAATAGTAAAATGGACATGGCTACACATGCCTGTAATCCTAGCAATTAGGAGACTGAGGTAGGAGGATCGTTCAAGGGTTGAGACCAGCCTTGTCTGTGCAAATTCAATTCCAGTCTGCACTACCTAGTGATACCCTGCCTCAAAAATAAAATAAAGTGAAATAAAATAAAATAAAATAGCAACTAAAATGAATAGACACTTTTCAGAAGAAGAAATAGAAATGACTCATAAATGCATGAAAGTGACTTCATCACTGACCATTAGAGAAATGCAAATTAAAACAAAACTGAGATTTCATTTTACTCTGGAAAGAATGCCTGTCATCAGGAAGTCAAATAATAACAAATGTTGGCAAAGCTGTGCTGAAAAGGAAACCTCCTACATTGTTGGTAGGAATATAGAGCCTCTATGTAAGCTATTATAGAAAATAATGTAGAGATTCCTCAAAAACCTAAATAGAAATGTCATTCAACCTCTACTAGGTATCTTCCTAAAAGAGTTAAAGAAATCATGATAGAACAATACATGCATACCAATGTTTGCATCAGCAGAATTCATAATAGCTAAATCTTAGAAGCGGCATATATGTCTATAAATAGGTGAGTGGATAAAGAAATGTGGTATCAATATATAATGGATCATTACCTTGCTATAAAGAAAGATAAATTTGTGCCTACAATTTTGCAGGAAAATGGATGCCCCTGGAGAATCTAATACTAAGTAAAATAATTCACACATGCAACGTTAAATACTGGATGATTTCATTAAATTGTAAAACCTAAAGCATTAGTTAAAAACAAAACTGAAAAATAGATAAAAGGATACAGGGTTGTAGATCTTTTGCAGAAGGCAAGCTTATCAGCAGATAAAAGAAGGGAAAATGGTAGGGAAGGGAAGGGAACACAAAAAAGAATTCAGATGTGTTAAGTACATCTACCTGCCACATCCTAGTCCATCCACGCCTTGTGACAAGGTCCATGGGTGGAGGAGAACGCTTCAAGAAATCGCTTCTCCAGGAAAAGGACACCTCATGTGGGAATTGGGCACAAGGATCTTGTAATGTTTTGTACTGATAATTGTAATTCGTGTAATTCACATATATATATTTTCATGTAATACTCAATATGAAATCAAAAATAGAAACTCCAGAGGAGTTACTAGAAACCCTCTAGATAACTTTGTGAAAACTAATTGTGAAATTTTGCCTTCTGGTGAGTAGTATGAGAGAGTTTATACAAAAGCTTTAAATGAAAGAGCTCATGGGGGAGGATTTACAAAATTCCTGTGACACAACTGCCCTGAGACACTGGACAGGCAGCTAGAGACGGGCAACTAGGACACATATGTTACGCCACCGGCCGCCTAAGGCACAGGGACCAGTTGCTGTCCTGCAGGCCCATGACGGGTAAGGCCTGGTTGGGTTCATATGAAGAGTCCTTGACCTAAGACAGGCGCTGTCCTACAGGTAGCCAGAGACGGGCAACTAGGACACATATGTTATGCCACCGGCCGCCTAAGACAGGCACAGGACCAATTGCTGTCCTGCAGGCCCATGACGGGTAAGGCCTGGTTGGATTCA